>RYFJ01001041.1:0-284929 GCA_003991445.1 Oryza meyeriana var. granulata | reverse complement strand
AGCTTGCTGTCTTAAAAATTCAGATTGTGTATTTCTCAAAATGCTCTATAGTTTCAAGATATTACTTGCTCAATAAAAATTAGCTTTATGCAAATCAGAGTCACATAGCCGTATTCCTTGATGTAGAGACTAGCATTACTCCTTTGTACTAGTAATACTGCTGTAAGTCTTGCATGAGTACCATTCGTACTCACGTTTGCATCTTTTCAGGTGAGGATAACGACGAAGATGGTGTGATCTACTATTATCCGCGAGGGTGCGAGGATAATGTGTAGTTAAGTTGAGCTCTATCCCCAGTCGGTTTGCCCTGTGCATGGTTGGCACCACTGGTTTTTGTCTTTTGTGTTTATATTCCGCTGCAAATCTTTTGTGTCACTTTTGTTATGAATTAGGGTGTGAACCCTCTATGTAATATTGTAACTCTGCTGCTCGTCTACTTCCAATTTTTCGAGTACTTGTGATGTTTATCAATTGCTTGCGATGAAAGTGGTGAGGCTAGTCGCTTCCCTAGGGACTAGCTGAACATGAGTATGATTGTGTATAATTGAGATGGTTGGGGGAAGCTATTGTGGTTCGAGTCTCTGGGGTACGTATCGGTTTGGTCGCCACCATCGAGTGGTTTGACGGGCATATGACGGGGAGGACTGGCAAGCTATCCTTATGATATCTCTTTTGTACACTTCTCGGTATTTTGGGATTTGATTGTGAGTGGGTAAAGGTTATGGCAAATCTGCAATGAGGATGGATGGTTACTGCATTTATTCGGGTTTTATTCGAGACCCCATCCATCTAGATAGTTCGCGTTGCCGTAATAGTTTACTCTTCATAATGCACTTCCGGGGTGCCACATTCCGAAGGGAGTCAGAGACGCGCCGTTCATCACCAAGTTCACTCAGAAGCCACCCAACTCCATCAGAGCTCTCTTCGAGATGGCCAATAAATATGTTGATTCAGCCGACGCAATGGCAAAGGCACTTGATGACAAGCCCCGATAGAAGGAGCGACGGGAGATGGACGATGCGGCCCTATTCAAGCTAGGGAACCGCAAGCAGAAATCTGGGGACTTCATTGTGGCAGTCGATCGCAACCGTCCTCGACCTCCTAGAACTGAAGATTATCAGAATGACAAGTGACATGCTCGGGGGCTCAAAAGCTCAAATGCAAGGATGGCATCCCCACTTCCAACTTGTGCAATACCAAACAGCTAAGTCGTTTTCTGATACATATTTCCTCCTTTATATGATATTCTTATCTACATGGGCCAGGAGGCAACTCACTTCCTTATGGTTTGACTTGGATACAGCTTAGTGCCAGTCGGGATCGGATCTAAGGGGATGAGATCGTCAATTCCTCACTTGGTCTCGCCAATGCCGTAGCCACTTACACCTAATAGGTGTATATACCGCGCATTTTTTGTTTTTGCTCTTAATGATTGCAAAAGAACTCGAATAGCATAAATTCTGATCCATGAAGCTTTGCTCCATGAAAAGCGAACTCAAGTCACCCAAAACGTGTGTTTGGGAAAGAGCCATGAGCCGACTACCTGACGCATGGGGGCTATGACTAGTCGGGTAGAGTGTTTAAATATAAGGGGTTAACTACTCGGGGAAATTAATATCAATAAGAGGAGGCACCACATATTATGTCTATTGTAACTACATAAATTTCTTGGGTGATGTTTCTTCCATTAGATGCGTACTCATCCGATATGTTTATAATGCAGGGCCAGTTCTGAATACATGTAACAGGAACTCATGGCTACAAGCCTATCTCCTACACTCGGGGGCTGGACTAGTCTGCCATGATACACTTGGAGTGTGACGCTTCAAGAACCACTCGAAATGCTCCATAAGGGCTATTGTTTGAGTACTCACGCCAGTCAGGACTTGGATGTCACCTTTACTTTGGTACGCTCCATGTGGGCCAATAACCGACCTTCGGCACCAGTCAGGGCTCGGGTATCACTCTGCTAGATAAGGTACGCCCCATGAGACTCGCCAGTCGAATCTTATGTTAATGCAAGGTGTGGGTACCTTATTTGGCCACAACTCTGTTGGGTAGGGTATGCTCCATGAGGGTCACCAGCCGAATCCTATGCTAATGCGAGATTCAGGTACCTTATTCGGCTACCATTTTACTAGGTTGGGTATGCCCCAAGAGGGTTGCCAGCCGAATCCTACGCTAGCGCAGCATTCGGGTACCTATTTGGTCAAAACAAGGAAACAAACCACTACTGGAGTTTTCAGTCGGAGATAGCACCAAACCCGGAATCTATGGAGGTGCTCATTATTTTTTAATACTGGAAGACCTCAATCATTCGATTCCTACTAGAAGACGAACTTCCTAAAGATCGCAACGAAACTGAGTAAGTCAAGCGATAGAGCAAAAGCTTTATCATAGTAGGAGAAGACCTATATTGTCAACACGCATCCAGAGTTCTCATGCACTACGTCACACCTGACGAGGGCAAGCAGATCCAACAATCTATCCACTCGGGCATCTGTATCAACCATGCTGCATCCAGAACATAAGTTTCAAAGGCTTGCAGACAAGGATTCCTTGGGCCAACTGCAGTTATCGACGCCAATGACATTGTTCAAAGATGCGAAGGATGCTAATTTTATGGGCTGCGCTGGGTATGTCGGTTTGGGCCGGCTTATTTGGTAGTAGGCTAAAGATATGTGTTCTTAAATAGCATGCCCTATTGGGTCGCCCGCTAGTCGTGTTAAAATCGCGATGCAAGTGCTATTTTACAAGAACCAATTAAATAATTAGATATGCTTCATGCTAAGCCTATAGCCGGGTGTATACATTCGGGTATCTTGATTATTTTAAGATATTGAGGATATATCCATATAAGGATCAATAGCTGGTCTCCATTAAAATTGGAGATGTAGGTATCTCTCAAGTACAACTCATCACACATTGGATTTACTTCATAGTGATACTCGGCTTACATGCTTAGCCAAATTGGCTTGAGCAAAATTTTCGGCTAATATATGGCTGAAGAGTCCAATTTCTAATAAACATATCACTCGGGAAATACTTAAAAGTTAAAGATTTTTGATTTTATGTTTAGTTGTTTCCTAATTAAGTACAAAGTTGGGGACTACACCTAATGGGTGCGCCAATTCAGCGCACACTATTCATCTATTTCCATGAAGCCTTTCATAGCCTCGTTGCCAGCTGATATGAAGCAAGACTCGCAAGAAGAAGCACTTAGACAATGAGTACTCGGGAGCAATGCACTTGGAAATTCTTCACCATGGAAGATGAGTACTCGAATCAGCTGTGACTCAACTATGAAGGTCTCAGGGGCTACTATGGAGGCCATGGGCCCCGGGTACCTCAAGGAGGGCAATTACGACCACTCGGACAGAGGGTAGGCTGGTCCCTACAATTGGAGATAGAGTAGGACTCAGCTTCATATTACCTTACATGATAAGGAAAGGGATATAATTCTAGCCGAACACTCTATGTACTAATAAGGAAAGCCCTTGGTCGTATGCGACTGGGTTTTCTACTCTATAACTCACATCCCTCTAGTATATAAGGAGGGGTAGGGAGCCCCCGGGGCATATATATAATCTCACTAGAGAAACCTCAAAGGCAATACACAGCAGCTGGAAGTAGGGTATTACCTCACATCGAGGGTCTGAACTAGGATAAATCGTTTCATGTTCCTTTGCAATCCATCAAGTTTAGCTCTCATGAGTAGCCCCATATAATTATTGTCGATACAAAATATCAACACTACCAGGTCCAAGCTCACAAAGGCGAAGTCGTGTATCAGTTGGATCTTCCAGCTTCGATGGCAGGCATACACGATGTGTTCCATATGTCCCAGTTAAAGAAATGTTTGAGGGTACCAGCAGAACAGGCCGATCCAGAATAGATCGAAATTCAGGAGGACCTCACTTATGTGGAGAGGCCAATCCGAATATTGCAGATCAGCGAAAGAAACACCAGGAGTAGAGCCACACAAAATATACTCAAGAAATTGCCCAAAGAAATTATTTAAATAAGGTAAGAGAAATTAATTAATGGAGAAAATACAAAATATCAATCTACCATGGCTAGGAGTATTTTTCTTGTATTCCTCTTGCCAAAATACACTAACAGGATTTTTACTAGAAATTTTAAAGCATTGGAAGTATTTTTAATAAATGGGAAAGCATTATCGGAATTAAAAAGCTCCTAGAAATTCTTTTCTTTTTCCCTTTCTTCTTTTTTCTCTATTTCTTTTCTCTTCTGGGCCACAGCCCACTCCTGTGCGTGGCCTGCTCGCATAGCCCGCTCACCCCGCGTGCCTCCCCTCCTCACACTCGCTAACCGCTGGGCCCCGCCCGTCAGCCCCGCGTCCCCGCGTCTCCCTCGCCCTCACCCGCTGCCACTTGGGCCCCACCCGCCAGCTGCGTCACTCGCCCTGGCCGCTGACATGTGGGGTCAGGACCCACATGACAGGGTTGTCTTCCTCCTCCGGTCCCGCCCCCCATTTGATCGGCACCCGTTGCTGCCTCATCCCGCCTCCATCCTCGGTTTGGATTGCGCGGACTGAGTCCCCGCTCCACTCCCCCACATCTCCCGTCCTTCTCGCACACTACTCCGTATGAATTTCACACATCACGTCCTCGCCGCCATCTCCCTTCTTTCACAAAATCCGGCCTCCTCGGCCACTATCTCGCTCTCCCCGCCCCTACTTAAACCCCGTCGTGCCCCTCCGCTCCTTTTCCCTTAAACACCCGAGCTTCCCGTGCCCTCAAACCCCTCACGCACCGAGTTCCCGAGCCCGCCGCCGCGCTCCACCTTCTCCGGCCGAGTGCTGCCGCCCTATTAGCCTCCGACGGTCACCGCTCTCGCACCCGCTAGCTCCACTGCACCCGGGCACACCCAGTCCAGCCACCAGCCGCCCCTGTTCGCCACTGGAGCCCATCTCTCACCGATGCCCCCTTTGGTAAGTGCCGCCGCCGGGCTTCGGCCGTCAAATTCCGCCCATCCGCCAGTTCATTTTGCCCCAAATCCTCTTCTACACTTCCGCCAGGACCTCCCAGTCCCTGTTCAACCCTCAGTCATTGTTGATCTCTGCCGAAACCCCGTCGACGTCACCATCCCGAGGTCTCACCGCCACCTAACACCTCTGTTCGCCGCCGTTGGTTGTCCTTCCATTGTCGACGCCCCTCGGTGAGCATTCCTATGGATTCCCCATCTCTCCCACTATGTGCCGTAGCCCTCCGCCGCAACGGATGGTCGCCGGCGACGACCATCAGGCCACGCACGCCGTCACTAGCCACGCACGCCGGTGGGGCTCGGCCTCGGCTTGATCTAGGTCGTCCGATCTGCCTCGGCAGATCGGGGCCACTCGCGTGCCCGCGTCGCGGCCGCACGTGCGTGGACAGCATCCACCGTGCGCCGCCCTCTCTCGCACCATAGACCCATGGGCCCCGCCTGTTGGCACCGGCCCCATGGTCCGCTGACGCCATAATTCTTGTTTAATGCGCAATAAATTGTTTAGGAATTGTTTTGTATAGGAAAACACAGAGAACCTTTAAAATTCATAACTAATTCATGCGAGCTCCAATTAATTCCATTCAAATTTTATTAAATCCAGAAAAATGTCAACAATCCATTAAAAATACTCTTAGCTGATGTTTCAATGCTCACAGGTGCTGTTTTTAATTATTTGTGCTTTGATTGCTTTAGAAACCGATGTGTCCGACCCTCTCGTGTACTACGAGGTTGTTGCTGAGTTAGCAGAGCCGGAGGATGGCAAGTTACATCATTCTCTTGACCATATTGCAACTTCTCATTGCAAAATATTTCCTTTGAATAAATAAATGTGCATGATTTCATTATTTCATGTAGGAAGGTTTGACCTATATATATATATATATAATTGGATGACTATAACTTGATCACCCGTTATGCCTTTGTAGCCTAGGTAAAGCCTTGACTATAAAATATTTCTAGGGTGCTTAGCCATGCTTAGAATCAACTAGCTCACCTGGGGAATAAATACTCATTATTATAATCATTATTCAACTTTATGTCGGGAGAATGGAACTTTGGACATGGTGTGACCTTAATGGTGGGTTGTGGTTGCATGATTTTGCTGGTCACACCATGGCAATTAAGGACCGGTTCATGGGAACCCCTTGAGTAGTTAATCGTACATACCACAAGCCAGCGTGGGCAACGGCTAGGCTTATAGCGTAGCTTCTTCCTCTCCTAGGCACTGTTGGTGAGAATGGGCGTGATGGAGTTGGGTCAGCTCGGGGTCGGGTTGATCGGCTTCTGGATCCATTGTGGCACAAGGGGGGTAGCTAGGCTGATACGGTGTACCCTGTTGGCAGGTGCAACCTCAGCATGGTGTGGATGGTTAGGGAGGAGTTGCATGAACGGTCCTGTCACAGCCTCTCGCGGGGTGTCGTGGTGACACATTGGCACACGGGAACGTATGGGGCTATGTCTTCTGGGTACAGTTATACACCTCTAGCCAGAGTTAAAATCTATTCAAATAGCCGTGCCTGCGGTTATGGGCGTATTGGTCAAGACTCACCATGATTAGTCTTACCTTAATAAATTGACTTAAAATATGCCGTAGGGATAAGATGGATGGTTGGGCCTAGTCAACGTGGTGTAGCATCGGCCAGTAATGGATTAATATTGTTTAATTAAACAACATTTTTACTCGTTTTCGAACTACTCTTGTTTGCAACTGCTTTTACGCAAATAAACCATGTGCCTACCTTTATCTCCCATGCATTGTGCATAATTACGGGTGTGACTTGTTGAGTACTGTGGGTGGTACTCAGTCTTGCTCCCTTTCCCCCACTCAGAGATAGAGTACTTTTTCGACGAGGATCGTCAGAAGGAATAGGCTGGATCTGCCGTCGAGCTGTCTGTGAAATGGAAGTCTCCGTGTGGCTAATTGTTTATAGTCTTTCTTTATCGTTTCCCGCTATATTTATGTAAGACATTTTTATTCTGTTTGTAAGACGCACTCTATATGACAACTTGGTATTGTGTATCCTGGCTTTCCTGGACAGGGATTTAATACATAGAAATGTTCAGAATTCTAGTTGTGAATTTCTGGACGTTACATCATAAAAACGAGAAAATATATCTGAAATGGGCTACCCTTCCCGGGTCACTGATGATGACTCACTGTTCTCCCAATTGGCAAACTCCCATCATATCCGTCGTTCATATGCCTACTCACTCGGCCCATCTCAAATTTCAATGAATAGGACCAAAATTTGGTCAAATGATAAAAATAATATATAAAAAGAATCATAAAAAATATAGAGTTATATAAACTACGCTTATACGCTGCAAAAGTAACACATTTCAACCAATCATATGGATGCAAAAAGCTATTTGGCCAGTGAAGCTATAGCCGAATAAACCTGATGCTCATGTCAACTGAGGAATATAACATGGACAATCAAGGATTAATGTACCACCTCTTCTACATTTTTCTAGAACTGTCCTTACCTCTCCATAGTTATTCTCATTTTTGTAAAAATTTTCCTCTATTTTTTCTTTTTTATATAAAACAACAGTTAACTTCGACAGTAATGCTGACTTTTCACCAAATTCTAACGTTGTTTGCTTTCAATCGTTTCATTCAGATTTTGGTCAATTCTTAGCGGAACTCAAGTGTTCACGTTCAAATTTTGTTTTCTAAATTTTGTCTAAAATTTGTCAGCTTCCACAGAGAAACCATCAAACCACCAGATACTAGGATTGGTGGGTCCATCAGAGTCTAGGGTTTGTCTTTTATGCTGTTCATCGAAGCTAGATTTATTTATTGTCTTTTGTGTTTCTACCTTTTGTTGATGACTCCCTCGTTCGTAACATTCTCAATAGAGATCCATGCTAGCTTTATGACTACTTTCGTTGTTGACTTGCTTGGTGGCACAGATTTACCACTCTTCGAGGAACAAAGATGTTATTATAAGATGTGGAGGCTCTTTGCTATATGTGGGTACTAGATGACTACTTTGGTTGTTGACTTTGCTATATGAATGTTACTAAGGAATTCGAAACAATTTTAAATGAAAAATTCTTTATAGTTTTTGAAAAGTACTGTGATATTAGTCATACCTATTGGCATAAAAAAATTTCAAAAGAATTCTGAATTATCTTTGGGTTTTGACCATGAAAGAACACAAAAATATGACAAAAAAAATCTCATAATGGACCGAAAGGCCAGTGAAGCTATAGCCAAATAAACCGCATGTCAACTGAGGAATACAACATGGCCGATCAAGGATGGATGCACCACCTCTTCTACATTTTTCTAGAATTGTCCTCACCTCTCCATAGTTATTCTCTTTTTTGTAACAATTTTCCTCTATTTTCCCTTTTTATATAAATCCAAAGTTAATTTCAACCCTAGCGTTGGCTTTTTGCCAAATTCGAACAATTTTTGTTTTCAATTTTTCCTATTGAAATTTCAATCCATTTCGTTCAGTTTTTGGTCCATGCTTAATGGGCCTCGAGTATTCACATTCAAATATCATTTTTGAATTTTGTCTAAAGTTTATCAGCTTTCACAGAGAAACTGTCACACCACCAGGTAGTAGGATAGGTGGGTCAATCGGAAATATAAACCCTGGTCTAGGGTTTGTCTTTCATGTTGTTCATCGAAGCTAGATTTATTTATTGTCTTCGATGTTTCTACCTTTTGTTGATGACTACCTCATTCGTGACATTACAAGAGGTAGAGACTCTTTGCTTATATGTTTGTGCTAGATCTTTGGCAAATTTTGCTACAGGACATTAAAAATTGCTGCTCTTTGTTGCAGGATACCTGAAAAACATGAAAATGCCCTAGGACACCCTAAAAATTTGATAATTTGCCAGAGGACACTATGCCCATTATCTTATTATTTCTAGTGAGAATGGAGAGAGAAATTATGCTAAAAGATGGAAATGCCCCTCAGGCCAGCGCGCTGTTAACCTGGTTGGGTCTTGTTTGAACTAGACCCAAGCCACGTTTCTCTCCCCCAAATCCTCTCCTCTTCTAAACCCTAGCCCGGCGGCTCCCACAGCGGCGGCAACAACCTGGTTGGCGGCGACAACCCGAGGTGGCTCCCATGGTGGTGGCGACAACCCAAGGCGGCTTCCACGGTGGTGGCGGCGACGGCGACCGGTGGCATGTGGAGCGAAGATGGATGGCTCGTTGTACACGGGGTCTTCTTCGTCTATGCATACCCACCGTAGTGGTGATTTGCCCCTGGTTCCATGCCCGTTGTGCGGTATGCAGGTGGAGGCAAGGATTTCGAGGACCTCAGCGTACCCAAACAAGAAGTTCTTCAAGTGTTCTAAGCTTGAACATGTAAGTATCTTATAGTGCCTTGCTTTCTTTGTTGGATTGCGGATTGGGAAGAGAAGTGATGTCATTCGATGATAATTTTGCAGACAGAGTTCACGTGCATGAATTTCATGTGGAAACCTCAGTATGAATAGATGATAAATAAAGGTCGACTTGTGTTAAATCATCAGCCAGCGCAAATTGTGTTAAATCATGATGAAGCAATGCCGTCGATGGGGGCTGTGGTTTCTGAATTGAGGGCATGTAGGGCAGGAGAATGAATTTTAGTGTACCTTGAGCTATACGAGCTTTGTTGTTGTTAATATTGTTGGTGATGGTAACTAAGTGGAGTGCACAATGTCTAGCAATGTAATGTGAATCTATTAATGTGAAATTTGAGACATGTCTTTGTGAATTTGGCTTTATATCTGCTGCTTTATATTAGTCTTGGTGATGGATGTATTGTTTGGTTTGAGAAAAATTTGGTAGCAACACTGCTTAATTTAGCAGTAAAATTGGCAGCAGCAGTGCTTAATTGTGCAATTAAATTGGCAGGGGCACTACCGAATTTTGCAATTAAATTGGCAGCATAACATCTCAACTTTATCACAATTGGACAGAAATTTCACACATTGGACAGATCAAGAGACAGATCATTCTAGTCCTCGACAAATTCAAGAGACAATACATTGGACAGTGTGGAGGCCATGGGCCCTGGGTACCTCGTCACAAGCATATGGGCCACTCGGATAGAGGATGGGCCTAGTTTTGTAATTAGAGATATAGTAACACCCAACAGACTTTGCCTTGTACAATAAGGAATATATAGTCCTAGTCGGGTAAGATATATCTCTAAGAGGAAATCCCTTGGCCGTAGCCTAGCTGAGATTTCTACCTTGTACCCCTGTCCCCCAGTATATAAGGAAAGGCAGGGCACCCCATGAGGCAGACCAACACAAATCCTTAAAGAAATAACACCATAACTGTACATAGGGTATTACCTCACACTGAGGGCCTAAACCAGTATTAACTCTCCTTGTTCCTTTGCAATCCACCGAATTTCCATCCGCCGAGTAGCCCTATATTCATATTGCCATTGAAAAACATCGATAATTGGCGCGCCAGGTAGGGGCTTCAGCGAGATCTACATCAACAAGCTCGATGGATCCAACAACAGGAATCGACGACGATAAACTCTCCCCCGGAGACACAATCTCATTCGGAAGCCTCGACTTCGTCGCCGACATGTTCGACAATCTCACCTTGGCCGACGCAGATCCAATCCAACTGGCTAAGGAACCAGCCGACTCTATGCCAGTCAGCCCACAAGACGCTGCAGCAACCATCATCGATCTGATGCAGCAATCTTCTACTTCGCCGAGCTACGGGACAACTCTCTCCTTCAGCATCCGACTCGTGCTAGGCCTTGAGACAGCCCGGGTCGGGCTAGGAAGGGGAGAGATCGTCAATCTCCTGCGTAGATTCGGCGACACCGTGGATTTACATCTTACACGGCAGACCCGATCTCCTACGGTTCAGTTTGGACATGGCCTAGAGCCGTTCCAAATTAGATCTAGGGAGGTCAAAGTCGTCCTTACTCCGATGAATTACTCGGACTCCGACTCCAAGTCAGACAACGATTTGAACACCAGTTTGGACAACAGTTTGGTGAGTTTCTTTCTGCCTCGAGAGATCTTCATGGCTTCAACCCCTCCACCGGAGGTGCGCCGACTACAAGAGGAGCAAGAGGAGGAGATGCACCGACTATGGCAATAAGAGGAGGCCAGACGTGAGGCTCGCAATGACAAGCTACGCAACGCTGGGCGAACTGCTCAGCAGCAAATCCTCCAAACTAGAGTCGGCGACCACGACGTCTTCATCACGCCACAACAGAACGTCGTGGTCACTGCAACCTTGCTGGACACACTCCAGCTTGGGCCTGATCACCAGGCCACCCCGACTATCGCCAAGATTAAAGCCATGATCACAGCTGCTGCAAGTAAGCAGCACCAGCAGTTAGGAGAAACACTTATATCGACCAATCGGTTGGGTTCTCCAGCGGCAATCTCGTCCGCATCAGCACAACGCCGGGCAACCGGCTCAAGTTAACCACACGAGGAGTCACGGCAAACATCACTCGGCAACACCAACAACAACAATCGGCGGCATCACCAAAACGATCTCCGATTCAACCAAGACCTCCGAGTTCATCTACAATGCAACCTCCAACAAGACATTAATGCCCGACGCCGTCAACGCGAAGACGACGAGCGACGCCGGCTGGAGGACGAGCACGAGCGTTTCGGTCTTCACCACGAGCGGTTTAATCGTCGTGGTCAGAGTCGGAGCCCTCACGAAGATGAAGGCGTACCAGCCTTCACCCAGGAGCTACAAGATGTCGACTGGCCATTGGGCTTCAAGCCTACGGGGATCGAGAAATACGACGGCAAAACCAACCCCGAGTCCTGGCTCACCGTATATACTCTGGCAATCTGAGCTGCTGGGGGCGACCACAAAGCCATGGCTAACTACCTCCTGGTCGCCCTGGCCGACTCAGCGAGGACATGGCTAACAGGGCTCCTGAGGCGGTCAATCAGTTCCTGGGGAGAACTCAGCGAGCGGTTCATCACTAACTTCCAAGGGACCTACGAGAGGCCGTCTTCCGAGCACGATCTATACCAGCTGCACTAGAGGAAGAACGAGTCTCTACGTGAATTCATCAAGAGGTTCTCCGAGAAGCGCAACTCCACCCCAATGATCAAGGACGAGGTCATCATTGCTGCCTTCCGCAAGGGAGTACAGGACGCCCCCGTTCATCGTGAAATTCACTCGGAAGCCTCCAGCCACTGTCAGGGCTCTCTTCGATATGGCAAATAAATACGCCGACTCGGCCGAGGCAGTCGCAGAGGCCCTCGACGAGAAGAAAGAGTCCTAGCAAAAAGACCAAAAGGCAAAAGCCGACAACGAGCCATCACAGAACAAGTCCGGCAGCCGCAAGCGGAAGTCAGACAACGAGGTGGCCAACATGGAGCACACTCGGTAATGGCCCTCAAGGAACAACGAATACCAGAAGGTTATGAATGGGCCTTGCCCCTTCCATCCCAAGGGCAAGCACACGGCCAAGGATTGCTTCATGCTCAAGAAGTTTGCCTCTGAGCAGACTTCATCATTTGGCGCTGACAAGGACAAAGACAAGCCAGACTCGGGCCCGGTCGACGATTTTCAAGATCCCCAGGCCGAGCTCAACCATATCTTCGGAGGGCCGTTTGCATACGAGTCCAAGCGGAAGCAGAAGCTAACAGCATGCGACATCAACGCGGTCTCTATAGCAAACGCCCCCCAATATTTGTGTTGGTCAAAAACGCCCATCACATTCGACCGCGCAGATCACCCCAATCGGGACTCACACCTGGGACGTTACCCACTCGTCCTGGACCCAGTCATCAAAAATACCTAGTTCTGGTCCGGAAGAAAAAGGTAAATGGCGCATGTGCGTCGACTACACCGATCTCAACAAGGCATGCCCCAAAGATCCATTTGGTCTACCCAGAATAGATCAGGTGGTGGATTCAACTGTGGGGTGCAAACTTCTCAGCTTTCTCGACTGTTACTCGGGATACCACCAAATCAGCCTGAAGGAGGAGGACTGCCTAAAGACGTCTTTCATCACGCCGTTTGGAGCGTACTGCTACATCACTATGCCATTCAGTTTGAAAAACGCTGGAGCAACGTATCAACAAGCAATTCAGCGGTGTCTACACACTCAGATCGGACGCAACGTGGAGGCCTATGTCAACGACGTGGTGATCAAGACCAAGTCCAAAGAAGACCTCATCGCTGACCTAGAAGAAACCTTCCAAAATCTTTGAAGATTCAAGATGAAATTGAACCCGAAAAAGTGCGTCTTTGGTGTGCCATCTGGCAAGCTACTTGGCTTCATTGTTTCGCATCGTGGTATCGAGGCCAACCCGAAGAAAGTCAATGCAATCATGAACATGCCATCCCCTGTCGAAGGAGGGAACTCCGACCGCGGGGAGTCTGGGGACCCCCCTTTGAGGTTCGGCCAGGGGAGTTGTTCACAGGACGGCAGCGGCGTCTGGGGGATGATAGATGCTCGGGCGCTGGGGGCCCGGGCTGAGATGGCACGCAAGGGAGGTAGGAGAAGTAGACAGGTTCGGGCCGCGCGGAGCCGTAATACCCTACTCCTGTGTGTATCTGCTATGTGGGAGATGAATGTGGTTTGATCTTACAAGGTGTTCTTCAGGGGAGCTCAGGAGCTAGCCCTAACTTTGGAACTAAGTTTCTCTAGGGGCTAAACTCAAGCTTTCAGAGGCTAACTCGAAGCAGAAGAAGATCCGGCCAGAAAGCTCTCTCCTTTTCTGTTGGCATGGATCCTCCTTTTATAGCCTAAGGGGAGTCCACAGCGCCTGAACACATGCCAAGAGAAGGCTTTTCTAGGTATGATTCGTCTTGTCGCACACGTCCGCCTGCTGAGCCACGCCGGAGCTGGTTCGGCACGTCCGATCATCCCGTCGCTCGGCTGCTGCGGGCGGCTGAATTATGGAGATGTGGCAGCGCACGTCTCCGCTGCCAGAGTGTGGAAAATTGAAGCCCTCTTAGTCAAAAGTTCTCTGACTGCATAGGAAGCGGACCCATGGAGGGCCGTCATGAGAGCTCACGTGTGACCGAGCAAGGCGACAAGCGCGTCACGCCCCGTCGCCTCGTCATTAATGCGGGTGGTTGGAGAGCTGATCTGCTCGAGTCAGGCTCGTGCCTAGGGCAAAGAGCTCATCGAGCCCTTCGCGCGCGCATGGCACCGAGCTCCTCGGGGACCGAGACTGTGGGCCCCGGGCCCGGGGAGCGACACCCGGGCCCGGGAATGCCAGGGTAATGTGCCCCAGGAACGCGTCCCGGGACCGAGATGTGGGCCCCGGGCTCGGGGGGTGACACCCGGGCCCAGGCAGTGCCCGGGTCCCCTAAACCCGGGAAGGTCCCAATAATGTGCCCGGGGACGTGCCCCGGGCACGAGATTATGGCCCCGGGCGCGGGAATGGTGCACCCGGGCCCGGCCAATGCCTGGGTCCCCTAAACCCGGGAAGGTCCCAATAATGTGCCCGGCGATGTGCCCCGGGCACGAGACTGTGGCCCCGGGCGCGGGAATGGTGTACCCGGGCCCGGGCAGTGCCCGGGCACCAGGCGCTTAGCGGTAAAAACGGTCGTAGCCGGCCACCAGTTGTACAGAATGCGGGCCTCGGAGAAGCTGACGTGGCCGAAGACCCACGCATCCCCGGGGTATGTGGGGCCCCCAGTCCCGTTTCGCCGACAGTGGCCCCTGGCTCTGTTGCTTGGCCGGGATCCACTCCGGGCAGGAACAGGGCCATGTCTTGGGGAAACAAAGAGACGCGGGGCCCACCTGGTTTGACAGAAAATGAGATAGGGCAGCCACGCCGGAGCGGGCCGTCACGGGACTGACTGAAGTCCCTCCTGCCGGAGGAGAGGGGGATGCCAGGGCCCAGCCGTCTCCCGGGAGGGGGGAGAGGGCCCTGGTCCTTTTTGCTGCTCGGCGAACAGGCGCGGCGCGCGGACACGTGACGCTTCAGTCAGCGCTGGAGCCGCTGGCGACCGCCGCCGGCCAAGTGCAGGCGGCAGCCCGTCGGGAGCGGCTGGAGTCCACCCAGGTCCGGGCGGACCTCGAGAGCGGGCGGGCGGTGATCGCGACGGCGATGCAGGAGCTCATCGCCCGCACAGTCGCCACCGAGATCTTCGTGGCGACCCGCCGTCTGGAGATCGAGGCGGCGGAGAGGCGCGTTGTCCAGCTAGAGGGCACCGCCAAGTCTGCCGCCTAACAGGCCTCCCGCGCCCGGTCTGAGATGGAGGCACGGGAGAAGGAACTATCCTCCCAGGAGGATTGCGCCCGGGCCCAAGAGGCCGGGTTCGTGGCCCGGGAGAGCGAGATTGCCGCGCACGAGGAAGCCACGGTGGTTCGCGAGGAGGCCGCCAACCTTTCCCACGCCATGGCCCAGGATGGCATGGGCCGCCTCTTGAGCGACGGGAAAAGGCTGGTGTCCTGGGAAAAAGACCTCGAGGAGCAGGAGGC
Source organism: Oryza meyeriana var. granulata (assembly GCA_003991445.1). Lineage (NCBI taxonomy): Eukaryota > Viridiplantae > Streptophyta > Magnoliopsida > Poales > Poaceae > Oryza > Oryza meyeriana. The sequence continues at coordinate 269,513 of RYFJ01001041.1, read as the reverse complement.
CGACCACCGACACAAGGCGGAGCAGGCGAAGCTACTGGCCGCCGACATCGACGCCAAGGCCGACGCCCTCGCGACGCGAGAGGCGACCCTGGAGGACAAAGAGAACTCCCTCGCCCTACGCGAGGCGGCAGTGAAGGCTGCCGAGACCCGGTTGGCGGAGTACGTCCTCGGGTGCTACCGGGCGCGGGATGCGGAGTTCTCCCTGGCCCCGGTGCTCAAGGGATTCCCCACCGAAGGGGAAGAGGAGGCACGAAAGGCTGTCGCCGACGCCGCTGCAACAGTGGCCGGGTTCTTCGGCCGGGGAGAGCACCTCGAGGATCCGAGGACCGACGAGTCCGACGAAGACGCCGGTCCCCTTCCGACGCCGCCCGGGGTCCGGTCCGATGAAGATGAGTGACCTCCCCCCGGGCGACGACATCCCCGGGCCTCCGCGCATGCCGGCGCTCTGATTTTGCCTTCACCTATCTTGTACAAAGAAAAACATTTGCATGTGTATATATTATTATGTTTATATTTTTGTACCTTTGCTTATGTGTGTTGTTCCGGATGTTGCTTATGTTCGGGGCCCCATGCCCCGGAGGCGCGGTATTTGTTGTTGTTGTTGTTTTTTTTTCGATATCCCGGGCCCGGGAACGCCGAGCTCCGGGTGCTATCCGAATCCGAGCGCCAGCAGCCGTGATCGGCCGTAGCGCCTAAGTCCCCCTTCCGGGGCCCGGGGTAGCTGCCTGCCCCAGGAGCAAGGTCCCCAAGGGCAGCGAGCGTGATAGTCGCCCGCCCGGGAACTCGGTCCCCGATGACGCGAGGAACTGGGCGCGAGTCTTGCGGAGCGGTTAAGTCCGTAGGTTCGACCCCTCCCGTTTTCCGGGTCCGGGGGCCCTCCGTGCCCCCGGGCGCCGTTGGCCCAGGGAGCGCAGCGAGGCCGCGAGAACAGACTGCTAGAAGGGAGGAAATACGAAAAAAGCCCCGCGTGGGTTAGGTATGGCCGTAGTGTTAAGCTCATGCCCTATGACTCGCCGGGAGACCCTCGGGAACCGACCTTCACCGTGTGCGAGGGTTGCCAGACAGTGAAACACCCGGCGCTTCAGCGGTGGTCAAGGTGGAGCTGGCTAGGCCGGGCACCGCTGCCCGCCCTGGGAATCTAGGCTGGCCCAACGGGGGGCTCTGCCCGAGACCCCGGGGCATCGACAGTGCCCGGGGCGTGGTCCATGACCCAGCCATCAGGCCTCGGCAACCGGGGCGGCGCTAACCTGGCGGCCCTCGCGCCAGGCTCCGGCAAATTCCGCTTTGCCCCTAGGGCCGATGAGAGCGAAACACGTGGCCATACAAATGGGGAAGGAATAAAATTTGAGCAATGTTTAAAGTTAGATAAGATTACGTAACTGGATGTTGAAAACGATGGCATAGCCCCACGAGCACGATCCCGGGGCCGGGAGCGCTGCCAGCCCCCGGGAACGCTAAGCACCAGGCGCCGTCCGCCGTGAACAGCCGTAGCGCCCAAGTCCCCTTTCCGGGGCTTGGGGTAGATGCCTGCCATGGGAGCCCGGCGCCGAGGGGCCACGAGCAACTGAGGGCGAGCCTTGCGGAAACGGTTAAGTCTGGCTTCCGGGCCCGGGGGCCCTCCGTGCCCCCGAGCGCCACCGACCCGGGGAGCGCAGCGAGGCCGCGGGGACGGACCGCTCGACCATGCCCGGGGTCGCCAGCCAGCAAAGAACCTGGCGCCTCGGTGCTGGTGGTCAGGGTGGAGCTAGCCAGGCCGGGCACCGCTGCCCGCCCCAAGAATCTAGGCTGGCCCGACGGGGGGCTCTGACCCGAGACCCCGGGGCATCGACAGTGCCCGGGGCGCGGTCCACGACCCGGCCATCAGGCCTCGGCGACCGGGGCTGCACTAGCCGGGCGGGCCCCTAGCCCGCGTCGAGGTTTGGAAAGCCTGCCTAAACCTGCCGGGAATTGGTCTAATCTGCGCACGGTGAACTGTGAGAGTATTTGGCTCGTTCCTTTGTCCATTCCATGCTACGAACCGTGACGTCTGCCACCCCCAAGGGCCTCCTCGCGGTCGCGACTGGGCGGAGGAAAAGATTACGCATAAGCATTTCGCCCCCTACCTCAGGAAAAAACCGAGCTCGAAGCCAACCAGGCGGGACACCACAGCCGCCGGGGCCCGGGGCGCCGCACAGAGGGGCGCGCCCACGGCCCCGGGCTGGACAATGCTCCAGGTCCGGCACGTGTGAGGACATGGCGGAGGACTAGGTCCCCGACCTGGAGTGATCAGGCCCGAACCTTACGCTGATGATAGCGCTTAAGGCTCTGCTGGTAACGAGCGACGCGGAGCGAGGCGTGCCGCCTTCGTTCCTCGAGGAAGTCAAGGTTGTCGAGCTGCATGTTGTCGTGGTCGGGGTCGTCGCTGTAGCGCTGTACCCGGGGAGAGCCGAAGGTGAGCTCTGATGGTAGAACGGCCTCGGCCCCGTACACCAGGAAGAACGGGGTCTCCCCGGTCACCCGGCTTGGTGTGGTACGATTCGCCCACAGGACCGCCGGGAGCTCGTCGACCCATTTGACGCCATGTTTTTTGAGGTCGTTGTAGGACCTTGTCTTGAGGCCCCGTAGGATCTCCGCGTTCGCCCTCTCGGCCTGCCCATTGCTAGCAGGGTGGGCAGGGGAAGTGAAGCAGAGCCTGATGCCGACGTCGGAGCAGTACTCGCTGAAGAGCTCGCTCGTAAACTGCACGCCGTTCTCGGTGATGATGCGGTTGGGGATTCCGAAGTGGCTGGTGATTCCCCGGATGAACTTGAGCGCCGAATGCTTGTCGATGTCGATCACGGGGAACGCCTCCAGCCACTTCGTGAACTTGTCGATGGCGACATACAGATGCCGATAACCCCCGACTGCCTAGGGGAAGGGGCTGAGGATATCGAGTCCCCAGATCGCGAAGGGCCAGGACAGGGGGATCACCTGGAGTGCTTGCGCCGGCTGGTGGCTCTATTTGGCATGAAACTAGCATGCGCGACAGCGCTGGACGAGGTCGAACATGTCCTGCAAAGCCGTGGGCCAATAAAATCCTTGCCGGAAAGCCTTACCGACCAGGGATCGAAATGCGGCGTGATTGCCACATTCCCCTTCGTGGATGTCGGCGAGGATCTCAACGCCGGAGTCGCGCGGAATGCATTTGAGCAGGACGCCGTTGGCGCCACTCTGGTAGAGGTCCCCTTCTACCATGACGTAGCACTTAGACAAGCGAGCAACCCTTTCTGCTTCTGCATCATCTTCGGGGAGATGCGCTCGGAGAAGATATGCCCGGATTTCGTGCATCTAGGAAGGCGCGCTGGATCCGGCCGTAGGGACCAAATCCTGGGGCCGGGAGCGCGTGTCTGGCTTGGACCCAGGCTCGGGGGCGGCCCCCAAGATCCCAGGTGGGCGCGCCGAGGGGGCCTCGAGGGCTTCCTGAAAAACCCCCGAGGGAACCGGCGCCCGCGAGGACACCAGCCTTGAGAGCTCGTCGGCGGCGAGGTTGCAACTACGAGGGACGTGGCGAAGCCTAAGGTCATCAAAACAGCGCTCGAGCCTCCGTACTTCGTCCACATACGCGGCCAATTGGGGATCCAGAGTCTGGTACTCCCTAGACACCTGGTTGATGACGAGCTCGGAGTTGCCTTGCACGCACAACCGTCGCACCCCGAGGGCGATCGCGGCCCGGAGGCCGGCGAGAAGGCCCTCGTATTCGGCCATGTTGTTGGTGGCTCCGAAGTTGAGGTGGACGACGAAGCGGAACTCATCCCCGGCGGGTGACACGAGGACAACTCCGGCCTCGGCGCTGGGGCGGGAAGCCCACCTGGTGCAGGAGCCGTCGAAATTCATCGTCCAGCAGAGGCGCAGATCGGGGGCTAGCTCGGGGACCAGGGATCCGGCGTCCAGCACAGGATCCGGCTCGGGCCCCGGCGTCCATTCTGCTAGAAAATCCACCAGGACTTGGCTTTTGATGGCATGGCGTGCCTGAAAATGGAGGTCGAACTCGGCGAGTTTGACCACCCACTTGGCGACGCGGCCCGTCCCCTCCCGGTTATGCAGTATCTGCCCGAGGGGGAAGGAGGTGACCACCGATACCTTGTGCGCCTGGAAGTAGTGCCGAAGCTTCCTGGACGCGATGAGAACAGCGTAGAGCATCTTTTGCGCCTGGGGATAGCGCGATTTGGCGTCGCGGAGCACCTCACTGACGAAGTACACCAGCTTCTGTTGCGTGCTCCCCGATCCCGGCCCGACGGGGGCCGGGGGCTCGGGCTCAGCTCCCCCGGGAGGGAGCGAGTTCTCGCCACTGGGAACACATATGGGCCCGGGACCCGAGGGCCCCGGGTGGAATGTGGTTGGTATGTACCTGGGACCCGGGGGCCCGGTCCGGGATGTGGAATGTATCAGGACGACTTCCCCAGACCCGCTCTCACCAAGGCGATGCTGTCCGGGTAATCGCGCCCCGTCTGGTCGTGAAAATGTTGAGATTGTCCCGGGCGCCGCGTCCCTAGACTCGCACTCGCCTTGGCGAGGCTGCCCGGGTTCGGGCTCCGCGGTGGCAAGCCCAGGAGGCGGATCCCGGGCCGTGCGCCTGTCTGGCAAGGGGCGCTCGACGACAAGCACCGCGCTCACCACTTGCGGGGTTGCCGCGATGTAGAGCAACAAGGGCTCGTCTGGTGCCGGTGCCACGAGGACAGGGGCGTAGTCAAGTACCTCTTGAGCTCGTCAAGGGCTTGATCGGCCTCTTCCATCCACATGAACTGCCCGGTTCTCTTAAGAAGCTTGAATAGGGGGAGGGCACGCTCCCCTAGCCTGGAGATGAAGCGACCTAGTGCGGCCACGCACCCGGTCAGCTTTTGGGCCTCCCAGAGCCTCGTCAGGGGGCGCATGCGGTCGATGGCCGCTATCTTCTCCGGGTTCGCCTCAATGCCGCGGCTGGACACGAGGAACCCGAGGAGCTTGTCGGCCGAGACCCCGAAGACGCACTTGTCCAGGTTCAGCTTCATCCTCGTGCATTGAAGGTTGCTGAACGTCTCGGCCAAGTCGTGGAGCAGAGTGGCGCGGTCGCGCGACTTCAGCACCAAATCGTCGACATAGGCCTCCATGTTGCGACCTAGCTGCGATTCAAATGTTACACGGACAGCACGCTGGAATGTAGAACAAGTGTTTTTCAACCCAAAAGGCATGCACACATAACAATAGGCCCCCTAGGGGGTAATGAAAGAAGTTTTTTCTCATCCTCCTCTGCCATGCGGATCTGATGATATCCTGCATAAGCATCAAGAAAACACAAGAGGTCGCACCCCGCTGTGGAGTCAACTATCTGGTCTATGCGAGGCAGAGGGAATGGGTTTTTGGGGCAAGCCTTATTGAGGTCGGTGTAGTCTATGCACATGTGCAGCTTCCTGTTGGACTTGGGGACGATGATTGGGTTGGCCAACCACTCCGGGTGGACGACCTCGCGGATGAAGCCGGCAGCGAGAAGCTTGTCGATCTCCTCGCGGATGAAGGCTTGGCGCTCCGAGGCCAGTCGTCGTACCTTCTGCCGCACCTGGCGCGAGCCTGCGCGGACGGCCAAGCAGTGCTCAATCACCCCCCTGGGGACCCCGGGCATGTCCGACGGTTGCCAGGCGAAAACGTCAAAGTTTGCCTGAAGGAAGGCGATGAGCGCGCTTTCCTATTTGTTGTCCAGCAAACCGCCAATTTTGACGGCTCGGGACGGGCCGTCGCCGAGGACGACTTCATTAACCAGCTCTGCATCGCTGGCGATGATGTGCGGCTTAGGAGCACGGGGAAGCGAGGGCCCCGTGCCGCCCGCCGCTTCGGGAGCTACAGGGGTGATGTCGGCCGCGCGCTGCTCGGCGCACGAGAGGGCGGCCTTCACGTCCCCAAGAACTGTGATCGGGCCCGCGGGGCCCGGGAGCTTCATGGTCAGGTACACATAATGCATAACCGCCATGAACTTCACCAACGCAGGGCGCCCGAGGACCGCGTTGTAGGGGAGGTTGCACTCGGCGACATCGAAGACGATGCGCTTGGTGCGGAAGTTGCCACGGTCACCGAAGGTGACGAGCAACGAGACCTGGCCGATGGGCCAAGTGAGGCCCTTCGTAATCCCAATAATGGGTTCGTCCCCGGGGCCTTGATCTTCTCGAAGACCTCGGGGGAAAGGATGTTGAGGGCGGTGCCCCCGTCGACGAGGACGCGGCCCACCTTGACGTTGCATATGGTGGGGGAGACAGCCAGGGCGAGCTGCCCCTCCCCGGGTACCCGGGCCGGATGGTCTGTGGGGCCGAAGGTGATCGGGGTGTCCAACCACTTCAGCCTCCGAGACGCCACTGGGCTCGGGGTCACGGTCAGCAGCTCGCGCTTCATGGCCTTGAAGCCACGGCACGAGGAGTAGGCGTGGGCCCCGCCGTCGAGTGTGGCGAGGACGTTCTCGGGCTCTTGGAACTCGAGAGGCTGCTCCGGATTGGGAGCGGGCTTGGCTTGCTGCCACTCCTGCTGGGACTTCTTGACACGCTCGGCCAAGCCCTGGATGGCACGGCACTTCGTGAGGTCGTGACGGTCCGTCTCATGGACGGAGCACCACTTCCGGCCTGCAGCCGGTGGCGGCGGTGCACGTGCAGCCTTCTGCCGCTTGCCGCCGTTGTCGTCTCGGCAGGCGACGTCGCCCCGGGGGCCGCCCGTGGCTGCCAAGACGAAGTTCTCGGCGGCCTCTTTGCCCTTCTGGCGCTTCCTCCTGTTCCGCCGTGACGCGGAGCATGAGGACTCGCCGCCCTCTCCAGGGCCCTGGTCAGGGGCCTTAGGGCATGGCTTGTTCCACGCCCGGGCCTCCTCCTTGCAGGCGCAGAAGTCAGCGAGGCTGAACAGCTCGACCGCGGTCTGGACGTTGTGGGTGCCCAGTTTCTCGAGCATGCGCTTGTCACGCACGCCCGAGCGAAACGCGTGGATAACCGCGTGGGGGGTGATGTGAGGAATGGTGTTGCGGACCTGGCTGAAGCGCTGCAGAAAGTGCCTCAGCAACTCGTCCCTACCCTGACGTAGGGCGTGGAGGTCCACCTCGGTCCCAGGGCGTGGGAAGGTACCCTGGAAGTTTGCCACAAACTGGTGGCAGAGATTCTCCCACGAGTAGATGGACCCCTCGGGGAGGTTCATCATCCAGGAGCGAGCCTGGGCCTTGAGGGCGATGGGGAAGTAGTTCGCCATCACCTTCTCATCACCGCCAGCCGCCTGGATGGCAGTGGTATATATCTGCAGGTACTCGGTGGGGTCGATGGAGCCATCGTATTTCTCCGGCAAGCTGGGCCGGAACTTAGCCGGCCAGCGCACCTGCCGGAGGCCTGGGGAGAGCGCTAGGCAACCCGAGCCGTACTGAGCGGGCTCAGGCAACGGACGACGATTGGCAGTCGGTGGGTTGGAGCTGGAGGCCTGGGCCTCGGGACGCCTGGCGGCGTCCGCGCGCCGCTCGCGCTGCCGCTCCAATGTGACCCGGGCATCCTCATGGGTCCGCATCCGGTTTAGCCGGTTACGGAGGTCGCCAGCGCCATTCTTGGTCCCGGGCGTGGCGCGAGGCGCCGCGCCCTGGGCTTGATTCTAGTTCGGGGCGGTGGGCCAGCTCACGCTAGAGGTCGCGCAGTCGGCGCTGCCAGCCCCTGCACGGCTGTCGGTGGCGACCCGGAGATGGGCCACGCCTACCAGGTCAGCGACCTCGTTGAGCCACCGCCGCTCCCGGCCTCCGCCCCCGGTAAATGCCAGGGGGTGGCGCAGGAGGGCTTCTGCCGCCAAAAGGGCTCCCTGCGGCGTCGCTGACTGAAAGTTGAGGCCACGGCGCGCCGTGGAGCGGCGCGTCCGTTCGCACCTCATGGATGAGGCTGCGGCAGACCCAGCGGGGCACTTGCTGGCCCCCTCCGCAAGGGAAGGGGCCGAGGCCGCACAACCAGGCCACCGCGGGGCGAGCTCGGCCCGCCGGGCACGCGCCGCGCGCCCCCAGGAAGATGACGAGGGGGAACGTGGCGGGCTCGCCACAGGGCTAACGTTGCCCGGCGGGGTGAAGCCGCCGAACTCCTCGTCGGAGTCCCGCAGACGATGGCCTCCTGCCATGAAGGGTGTCGGTGTTGGAGACGCCGGTGTGTCGCCTGGAAGTGAAACTCCCCCTACCTGGCACGCCAGCTGTCGGAGGAGGGAACTCCGACTGCGGGGAGTCTAGGGACCCCCCTTTGAGGTTCGGCCAGGGGAGTTGTTCACAGGACGGCACGGCGTCTGGGGGATGATAGATGCTCGGGCGCCGGGGGCCCGGGCTGAGAAGGCACGCAAGGGAGGCAGGAGAAGTAGACAGGTTCGGGCCGCGCGGAGGCGTAATACCCTACTCTTGTGTGTATCTGCTATGTGGGAGATGAATGTGGTTTGATCTTACAAGGTGTTCTTCAGGGGAGCTCAGGAGCTAGCCCTAACTTCGGAACTAAGTTTCTCTAGGGGCTGAACTCAAGCTTTTAGAGCCTAACTCGAAGTAGAAGAAGATCCGGCCAGAAAGCTCTCTCCTTTTCTGTTGGCATGGATCCTCCTTTTATAGCCTAAGGAGAGTCCACAGCGCCTGAACACATGCCAAGAGAAGGCTTTTCTAGGTATGATTCGTCTTGTCGCGCACGTCCGCCTGCTGAGCCACGCCGGAGCTGGTTCGGCACATCCGATCATCCCGTCGCTCGGCTGCTGCGGGCGGCTGAATTATGGAGATGTGGCAGCGCACATCTCCGTTGCCAGAGTGTGAAAAATCGAAGCCCTCTTAGTCAAAAGTTCTCTGACTGCACAGGGAGCGGACCCACGGAGGGCCGTCATGAGAGCTCACGCGTGACCAAGCAGGGCGACAGGCGCGTCACGCCCCATCGCCTCATCATTAATGCGGGTGGTTGGAGAGCTGATCCGCTCGAGTCAAGCTCGTGCCGGGGGCAGAGAGCTCATCGAGCCCTCTGCGCGGGCATGGCACCGAGCTCCTCGGGGACCGAGACTATGGGCCCCGGGCCCGGGGAGCGACACCCAGGCCCGGGAATGCCAGGGTAATGTCCCCCAGGAACGCGTCCCAGGACCGAGATGTGGGCCCCGGGCCCGAGGGGCGACACCCGGGTCCGGGAATGGTGCACCCGGGCCCGGGTAGTGCCCGGGTCTCCTAAACCCAGGAAGGTCCCAATAATGTGCCCGGGGACGTGCCCCAAGCACGAGACTGTGGCCCCGGGCGCGAGAATGGTGCACCCGGGCCCGGGCAGTGCCTGGGTCCCCTAAACCCGGGAAGGTCCCAATAATGTGCCCGGGGACGTGCCTCAGGCACGAGACTGTGGCCCCGGGCGCGGGAATGGTGCACCCGGGCCCGGGCACCCCGGGCCCCAGGCGCTTAGCGGTAAAAACGGTTGTAGCCAGCCACCAGTTGTACAGAATGCGGGCCCCAGAGAAGCTGACATGGCCAAAGACCCACGCATCCCCGGGGTATGTGGGGCCCCCAATCCCGTTTCGCCGACATCCCCGACTAGCCAGAAGGACGTCCAGAGGCTGACAGGCTGCATAGCGGCACTCAGCCGATTTATTTCCCGACTAGGCGAACGGGGCATGCCTTTTTTTTCAAGCTATTAAAGAAAGCAGACAACTTCTAATGGACTCCCGAAGCCCAGCAAGCCTTCGAAGATTTCAAAAAATTTCTCACATCACCACCCATGTTGGCATCACCAATGCCCCAAAAACCATTAATGTTGTATCTAGCGGCAACCACTCAGGTAGTCAGCATGGTGCTGGTGGTCGAGCGATCCGAATCGGGCCACATACAAAAAGTTTAACGGCCAGTTTAATTTGTCAGCGAGGTCCTTGCTAACTCCAAAATAAGATATCCACAGGTCTAAAAGCTGCTCTATGGCCTACTCATCACTGTCCAAAAGCTGGTGCACTATTTCCAATCGCATCAAGTCACGGTGGTCACATCGTATCCACTCGGGGACGTCCTGCATAACCGCGAGGCCACCGGCCGAATTGCTAAATGGGCGCTCGAGTTGATGGCATTCGACATCACCTTTCAGCCACGGACAGCAATCAAATCACAAGCACAAGCCGACTTCGTGGCCGAGTGGACAGAAGTTCAGATGCCTACATCAACAGCGAAGCTAGAGTACATGCAATGTACTTCGACGGTTCTCTACGGATCAGCGGCACCAGGGCCGGCGTCGTACTGACGTCCCCCACCGGCGAAAAACTCAAGTATGTTGTCCAAATCCACTTCCCGGCTTCCCACAACGTCGCTGAGTACGAGGCACTCATCCACGGGCTTCGTATTGCTATATCACTCGGCATCCGCCGACTGGTTGTGCGAGGAGACTCTCAACTCATGGTAAACCAAGTCATGAAAGACTCAACATGTCTCGGCGATACCATGGCAGCGTACTGTCAGGAGGTCCGGAAGCTAGAAAACAAGTTCGACAGGCTGGAAATAACACATGTCCTACGACAATACAATGATGTTGCAGACGAATTGGCAAACATGGGATCCAAGCGAGAAGTGGTCCCAACAGGGATCTTTGTCGAGCAACTTATGGAGTCGTCAGTCAAGAAGAAACCAGTGCCAGAGCAGTCAAGAGGCAAACCTACCCAGGCAACGCACGAAGTACTAAACATATGTCAAGATTGGCGGACTCCTGTTCTCAAATTCCTCCTCGACGATGAACTCCCAGAAGATCGCAGTCAAGCCGAACAAATCAAACGTCGAAGCAAGAGTTTCCTAGTTGTCGGAGAAGACCTGTATCGAAGAACTGCATCCGGTGTCCTCATGCGCTGCGTCACCACCAAGGAGGGCAAGCAGATTCTACAATCGATCCACTCGGGCATATGTGGCAACCATGCCGCATCCAGGACGTTAGTTGGAAAGGCTTACCGGTAGGGATTTTTTGGCCAACAGCAGTAACAGACGCCAAAGACATTGTTCGCACATGCGAGGGTTACCAGTTCTACGCAAGACAAACCAATCTCCCAGCCCAAGAACTCCAAACAATCCCAATCTCTTGGCCCTTTGCAGTATGGGGGCTTGACATGGTTGGGCCTTTCAAGAAAGCGCCAGGAGGGTTCACACACTTGTTCATCGCAGTGGATAAATTCACCAAGTGGATTGAGGCAAAACCCATTGCTACCATAACAGCGGCAAGGGCAAAGGACTTCATCATGAGTATATTATACCGATTCGGGGTTCCTAACCGCATCATAATGGACAACAATACTCAATTCACGGGTGGCATCTTTCAAGATTTCTGTGATGACTTCGGCATCAAGATCTATTATGCATCTGTGGCACACCCGCGGAGCAATGGGCAGGTTGAACATGCCAATGGTATGGTCTTGCAAGGCATCAAGACAAGGATATTTGACCGACTACAACTATACGTGGGCCGGTGGGTATAAGAACTCACATCTGTTCTCTGGTCTCTCAAAACCACGGTTAGTCGGGCAACAGGGCAATCCCCTTTCTTTCTAGTCTATGGTGCCGAGGCTATGCTACCAACTGAGTTAGAGTTCGGCTCTCTGCGAGTTCGGGCTTACTCAGAAGACATCTCAAACAACACTCGATTGGTCGAATTAGATCAGTTGGAAGAAGCAAGGGACATCGCAATAATCCAGTCGGCAAGGTATCTTCAAGGCCTGCGTTGCTACCACAATCGCAATGTCCGTGGCCGCGCCTTTTTGGTCGGAGATCTCATCCTGAGAAAAATACAAACCACCAAAGACAGACATAAACTATCCCCAATATGGGAAGGGCCGTTCATTATAGCCGAGGTTACACGGCCAAGCGCCTACCGACTAAAGACTCAAGACGGTGCCCTTATCAGCAACTCATGGAATATAGAACAGCTGCATGTATTATATGTGTTTTGTCAATAATATACGAGCCTGTTTTACTTAAGTTATGAAGTTTTATGACGACTTTGTTATGTTTGCCCGAGTACAGCTTTCTACGGTGAACGATTTTATTAAGTTCCTATAAACTAACTCGACGTAGACTATATAGTCGAGTAAAGCTAATGATAGCTGAGTCAAAACTTAGAGCTTGGCAGCATTGCACATATATTTGCACATATCTTTACAAAAGTTTATATACACCGACTGCATGATGGACTGTTCTTACATATCCAGGTCTTGGGTGATCACCTCTGCAGTCGACCTCGCCTTGGCTATCAACTCTAGCGCCTCCTCAGGTGTCGTCTCTTCGGCGAATCCCTCTCCGATGGCTTCAATATCTACCCTGTGATAGATTGACTTGGTCGTCGTCAGGGTTTGGGCCACGCCGACAACAACATGCTCATCCGAGTACCTCTTCAGGGTACTCGGTGCTTCATTAAGGCGTGCCTCCACTTGGGAGATCGTGTTGGAGCTGGTTTCCACATAGCGAGGATCCATGACGTCAAGGAGCCCTTTCACGGACTCGGCAAGGGTCTCCCGTGACACCTTGATGACTCTTATCTCCTCTGCAAAAGCCTGAAATTGAATCTGGGCATTGGCTCTAATGTGACAATGGCCCGACCTTCCAAGAGGTACTGATAAGTCGATTGTGGAGAACTCGATGTTGATGATCCAAAGGCTCTAACCAAAACAGATCGATCCCCTTGCAATCACTACACCATTGCTCCGTTGGTTATCAACCGTGCCGAACACGGTTGACCTCGTCAAGAAGGCTTTCTCCTGCAAGCGAATCGAGAACACAAGCAAGAGAGTTCAAGATGCAATCTGAAATTATATTGTGAATAATGATTAAGTTCACAAGTTGGGGTTCCTCAACCGAACATGCGGTGAAACTGCTAAGTAGAATAATCTCTTAAGAAAAACCCACCAAAAACTAAAGGGGTGCGACCTCCTTAAATAGGGAAGGGGAAAGCCGCACTTATCTAATGAAAAGGGGTGTGGTACTAATCGTTACTGTTCAGGCGGCGTGGTACTGTTCATGTAGACAGTACCGGCCCAATTAACTTAAGTTACAAGGACTTCGGCCTACTTTGACTCGGACTGATAAAGTGACATATCTTGTTTTGCAGTTTCTGATCTGCTCAGATGGATTTTGGAGGTGAGACCAGATCCATTTGAAAGTAGACTCCGAGATCTTTCCAACGAGTACTCACGGGCCCCGAGAAGCCTTCTGGATCAAAAGTTATGGCTGTTTGAAGTAGATGCTGTTACGAAGGCCGAATCTGAGTCGAACTCGCGAACAGGACTTGGATTGCGCTTGATGGTTCCACTTCTACACTTGAGCTCACGTGGTCCTTCACCATGATTCCTAAGGACAATTAAATCATCACAAGAATTAAGTAGTATGCCATTCTTTGAAACATTTGTATGCAAACTTAGGAACGCATTCACCTGATGGTTAAGTTGGCATGCTCGCGCTCGAGTCATTGGTCCTTGTATCATAGTTTCAGTTTGTTGTGGAGTTGGCACAGTTGTATCTACAGAAAGGATGTCCTCATCAGGCTCTAGCAGCTTCCCAGGTTCATCCACAAGTAAACTTGTCAGGCAAAGCTGCAGACAGAGCACTCAATGGATTGGTTCTGGTCATTGTCAGAGGGAAGACTTACTTTCATAGTCGGCCTCCCACTTGGCTTTGGCCTTCTCCAGTTCAACCTTTTCCTTCTCAAGCTTGGCGTTGGCTTTCTTCAAGTCAGCCTTCTCTTTCTCAAGCTCGGTCTTGGCCCTTGTCAAGTCGGCCTTGTCTTTTTCAAGCCCGGCCTTGGCTCTCTCGGCCTCCTTCCGCTTGGCTTCTCCCTCTGTTTGGGTCTTCACCTCAGCTTCAAGGGCTGCACATCAGAATAGTCAAGTACTCAACATTGCAACCAAGACATAACTGGGCTGGGTAGTCAGGAAACAACATAGCTGGAGAAATATACTAAGGGCTCAGTCAGGAAGACGTATTCCAGATACTTACTTCCAATCTTCTTGGCTTGGTCCCAATTTTCGTCCCTGAGCTGATTAACGGCTCCCCTCAGCCAAGACTCCCTCTCCTGGTGGCGCCATTCCAATTCGGCCTTTAAGGCCTGGAGCTGGTCCAATTCTTGAAGCTGGGGGGCAAGCTGGGTCAGGACCTCCTTCATTTGCTCCGAGAGGTCGACGATCTTTTGCTTGGAGCCAAAAACAGAGCAAAGCAAAGTCCAGCGTCAGAACACTCATGCAAGGAAGACTACCAAGACTCCAATACGGTGAAAGTCACACCTGAATTCCCCGGGACGCAACAATCATGGCGCGAAGCAAGACGTCGCACTCCCTCTCCGCTACGGCTTCGTCATGCACATATTTCTTCGCTATCCCATCGGGAGTCATCCAGCGAAAGGTTCTTGGGAGCCTGCGGGGAGGGGCTTCAAGCCTAGGGAGGTCTGGTCTTTCCGAGGGCGACGACGACAACGACGACGACGGCGATAAGGATGGCGACGGGGTCCTGGTCCTCAACTTGGCAGCCTCCGGGGCCTCGGAGGTTGGCTCAGGGGTTGGAGTGACAGCTTCGACAACCGGCCCTTGGTCGGTCGGTGTCGGTGGCCCTGCAGTTGGGACAATCTCAGTTTCTGCAACTGAGACTGTCACCGGCTCAGCAGGTGTGCTCGCTGGCGCCGGATCGGCCGGGGCTGGCTCGACAACGGGAGTAGCCGGAGTGGTCTCCTTGAGATCAATGTCAGCTCGCTTCCTGCATAACGAGTCAAACATCAAGAGGCTACCATGCTAAACAAGATTTTCAGAAGATCCAAAGCAACCTACCTCTTGGAGAACTTGAGCTTCTACCCGGGGGATCCAGAAGTCGGTACTAGAGGGCCACTGGCTATCGGGCCTGATGGCACGGTAGTCGGCGGCGGCGTTTTAATCCCAATCGGCTAGGGTGTCTGGGTACTCGGTGGCGCCATCCCTGAGCTCGATGTTGCTGAGCCTGGCAGCACTGAACTCGACCTCGTACTCGGCGGTGCTCTTCTTGGGCTCGATGTTGCTGAGCCCGACGGCGCCGGTCTCGGTTTGGGGCTTGATGGCCTTAGGGCTGCGCTGGTGGTGTCCCTGATCTTGAGGCTCCCAGCAGCGGCACTCGGCCTGATAACCTTCTTCTTGCCCTCGTCTACAACAGGCTTCTTCCCCACTCTCTTGGAGTCAGGCTAGGCAGCAGAAGGACTTCTTGGCCTCTTCTTTGACTTCGCGGCCGATAGCGGTCGGGAGTCATCATCAAACTCCTTACATGACTGCGAACAGTTCAACAATATACATCACACAATGCTGAGCAATTATGGATACATATCTACAAGCATTTATCACAGATGAAAAGCAAGGGCTACCTCTGGACGGGGCCGTTTTTGGCTGAAAGCTGTGATGGAGCGCTCTGCATCTTCGGTTTCGACCACCCCGTTGGAGAAATAACTGAACAACATTTCGGTCACTTTCTGCTTGTCAGCTAGATCTCGGCCCTCTCGGTCAGGATCGTCTCTCCCCCGGTAATCCTAGCAAAATTGGCTTCTTAGCTTCAGCGGCTGGATGCGTCGGGTCAGGAAACGTCTGGCCACCCAGGGACCGGTCAGTCTAGCCCTCTTCAGTTTATCCAGTCTTACAAGCAATTGATGCACCTGGCCCATCTCCTCAAAAGTTGACTCTGATGACCAATCGGGTGAGACCACCGAAGGCAAACCAGTAAACGGAGGCAGAGAGGGTTCCAAATTAGAACAGTAGAACTACTCCTTATGCCAACCTTTCAAGGAAGTTTTCAGAGGAAGATGAAGATATGTCTTTTTCATTTCACCTCTGAGCTGGATACCGGCCCCCCAATCACCTGGACCTTGTTCTTAGAGGGCTGGGGTTTGATGTGGAACAAATATCTAAAAAAATTCAGATGGGGTTCCACACCCAAGAAACACTCGCAAAGAGTTACAAATATAGAAATTTGCAAGACTGAGTTGGGATTCAGATTCACCAACTCCAATCCATAGAAGGCGAGAAGACGGCGGAGGAAGTCAGAAGATGGAAGAAATAAACCTCGGTCGAAAAAGGAGGCGAAAACAACAGTCTCGCTAGCCTAGGGCTCTGGAACTGATTCACCTTCGGCCGGGTGCAAACGGATGATATCGCGGCTTTGTAGCCGCAGCGACTTTTCCAAGTGCTCCAGCTTGGACCGACCGCAATCCGAAGTCGGCCACACCTCATTCGACGCCTCCACGAGATCTGAAGCCCTCGGCATGGTTAGGGATGAGAAGATTTTGGGGAAATGTTGTTGGAGGTTTGGAATGGACGAGGAGGAGCGGAATCGCCCGAGTTCCAATGGGGAAGAGCAAGCAATGGCGAACCCTAGTGGAGCAGGAGGCGAAATTTTGGCGCGAAAGCTAGAAGACGAAATGATTGGTGGATTGGAGAAGATGAAGGAATCTTTTCTCTCTCTCCCCGCCTTTTATAGAGCCGTTTCCGATTCGTGGGCTTGGGCTCACAAAGTTGGTACTGGGCAACTAGGACATGAGTTTCTACACTAGCATGCTCAATGTGGGCGCTCACTGGCTGTGTTAAAATCACAGTGCTGGTGCTACCAACAGGAACCGATGAGGTAAATAGATATGCTTCATGAAGGCCTAATTGATGAACACATGTGTTCGGGTATCTGTCTTATCCACCAGGTATTGAAGATATATCCTTATAAGGGTCACAAGCTGGTCTTCATCAAGATTGGGGATGCAGGTATCTCTCAAGTACACCTGACCACATAATGGATTAAAATTCATAAAGTGATACTCAGCCTACATGCTTGGCCAACAGTTGCCATGAGCAAATCTTTTTCCAGCCGACATGGCGCGGAGTCTAACTTCCGAGTAGTGCACTACTCGAGAAAGACTATAAATATTCATTCCAGCCAATATGACGCTGAAGAGTCTAACTTCCGAGTGGGATGCCACTCGGGAAAGGCTATAAACACCTTTTCCAGCTGACATGAAGCTGAAGAGTCCCATATACGAGTGCACGCTCGCAACGACGACCTACGCAAGGCTGGGCGGACTGCTCAGCAACAAATCCTCAAAACCCGAGTCGGTGACCACGACGTCTTCGTTACTCCCCAACAGAACATCGTGGCCGCTGCAACTCTGCTGGACATGCTCTAGTTTGGGCCTGATCATCCGGCCACTCCGACTATAGCAAGGGTAAAAGCCATGATCACCGCTGCTGCATGCCAGCAGCGCCAACAGTTGGGCGATACCCTCATACCGACCAGTCGGTCGGCTTCCCCAACGGCAGTCTCATCCGCCTCAAAGCAACGCCGAGCGGCTCGCTCTAGTCGGCTGCACACGGAGTCGCGCCAAACATCACTTGGCAACCCCAACAACAATTGGCGGCTTCGAGGCCAACCACGGCGTGACCTTCAGCAGGACATCAACGCTTGGTGCCGCGAACGAGAGGAAGACGAGCAACGCCGACCGGAAGACGAGAACGAGCGCTTCAGCCTCCACCACGAGCGATTTCGCTGCCGTATTCGGAGTGGGAGCCCTCATAAAGACGAAGGCGTACCGGCCCTCACCCAGGAGCTACAACAAGTCGACTGGCTGTCGGGTTTCAAGCCTACAGGAATTGAAAAATACGACGGGAAGACCAACCCCGAGTCCTGGCTCACGATCTACACTCTGGCAATCCGAGCAGCTGGAGGAGATCACAAAGCCATGGCTAACTACCTCCCAGTCGCTCTAGCCAACTCGGCGAGGACATGGCTAACAGGACTCCCGAAGTAATCAATCGGCTCCTGGGGAGAACTCCGGGAACGTTTCATCACCAATTTCTAGGGAACATATGAGAGGCCATCTTCCGAGTACGACCTGTATCAGTTGCATCAAAGGAAGAACGAGTCTCTTCATGACTTCATCACCAAAACGCGTGTCTGGGAAAGAGCCATGAGCCAACTCCCGACGCTAGGGGGCTATGACTAGTCGGGCAGAGTGTTTAAACGTAAGGGATCAACTACTCCGGGAAATTAATATCAATAAGAGGAAGAACTCATATTTACATATATTGTAAAATACATTTCATTCGGGTGATTGTTTTCATCATCAGATGCTACTCATCCGATATGTTTATAATGCAGGGCCAGTTCCAGATACGCGTGACAGGAACCCAGGGCTACGAGCCCATCTCCTATGCTCGGGGGCTGGACTTGTTTGCCAAGATACGCTCGGAACACTCCATGAGGGCTATTGACCGGGTACTTGCACCAGTCGGGACGTCATCTTCCTCGGCTATGCTCCATGAGAGCTAATAACCGACCTCCGGCATTAGTCGAGGCTCGGGCACAACTCTGCTGGGTAAGGTACACCCCATGAGGGTCGCCAGCCGAATCCTATGCTAATGCAAGGTTCGGGTACCTTATTCAGCTAACAACCGACCTCCGGCGTCAGTCGGGGCTCGAGTACAACTTCGCTGAGTTGGGTACGCCCCCTGAGGGTCGCCAGCTGAATCTTACGATATTCGGGTACCTTATTTAGTTACAATTTTGCCAGGTTGGATATGGTACGCCCCATGAGGGTCGTCAGCCGAATCTTATGCTAATGCAAGGTTCGGGTACCTTATTCGGCTTTACCAGAGTCAGAGAAGATCTACGTCGTCAAAGTGCATCCAGAGTTCTCATGCACTGTGTCACACCTGGGGAGCGCGAGCAGATTCTGCAATATACCTACTCAGGCTTCTGTGGCAACCAGGCTGCATCCAGAATATAAGTCGGAAAGGCTTGCGGACAAGGATCCCTTTGGCTGATGGTGGTTACCAGCACCAGAGCACTCATCCTGACATGCGATGGATGCTACTCTTATAGAGCCTACGCTGAGTGGGTCGGTTTAGGCCGGCTTATTCGGTAGTAGGCCACCAAGATATGAGTTCCTATAGTAGCACGCTCAATTTGGGCCGCTTGCTGGCTGTGTTAAAATCACGGTGCTGGTGCTACCAACAGGAACCGATGAGGTAAACATATATGCTTTATGATGGCCTAATTACTGAACACATGTGTTTGGGTATCTGTCTTATCCACTAGGTATTGAGGATATATCCTTATAAGGTTCACAAGCTGGTCTTCATCAAAATTGGGGATGCAAGTATCTCTCAAGTACACCTGACCACATAATGGATTTAATTTTATAAAGTGGTACTCGGCCTACATGCTTGGCCAACAGTTGCCATGAGCAATATTATTCCAGCCGACATGACGCTGAATAATCTAACTTCCAAGTAGTGCACTACTCGGGAAAGACTATAAATATCCTTTCCAGCTGACATGATGCTAAGGAGTCTAACTTCCGAGTGGAACGCCACTCGGGAAAGACTATAAACACCCTTTCCAGTTGATATGAAGCTGAAGAGTCCTATATACGAGTGGCATGCTACTTGGTGAAGACTATAAATCATATTCCGGTTGACATGATACCGAAGAGTCTCATATACCAGTAGTATACTACTCGGGAAAGACTACAAGATTAAAGATCTTTGACTTTATGTTTAATTCTTTGCACAATTAAGCACAAAGTCGGGGGCTACACCTAATAGGTGCGCCTATTCGGTGCACACTATTTATACATCTACACAGAGCCTTTCATAGCCTCGCTGCCAGCTGACATGAAGTAGGACTCGGGAAGAAGAAGCACTCGAAAAAAAAGTACTCAGGAGCAATGCACTCGGGCAATCTTCACCGTGGAGGATGAGCACTCAGCATCAGTTGTGACTCAACTATGAAGGTCTCAGGGGCTACTATAGAGGCCATGGGCCCTAGGTACCTCATCACAAGCATATGGGCCACTCGGATAGAGGATGGGCTGAGACTTGTAATTAGAGATATAGTAGCACCTAGCAGACTTTACCTTGTACGATAAGGAATATACAGTCCTAGTTGGGTAAGTTGTATCTCTAAGAGGAGATCCATTGGCCGTATCTGGCTGGGACTCCTACCTTGTACCCCTGTTCCCCAGTATATAAGGGGAGGCAGGGCGCCCCATGAGGGCAGACCAATACAAATCCTCAAAGGAATAGCACCACAACTGGACGTAGGGTATTACCTCACATCGAGGGCTTGAACCAGTATAAACTCTCCGTGTTCCTTTGCAATCCACTGAGTTTCCATCCGCCGAGTAGCCCCATATTCATATTGCCGGTGTAAAGCATCGATAGCAGACTTTGCCTTGTACAATAAGGAATATACAGTCCTAGCCGGATAAGATATATCTCTAAGAGGAAATCCCTTAGCCGTAGCCCGGCTGGGATTCCTACCTTGTACCCCTGTCCCCCAGTATATAAGGGGAGGCAGGGCGCCCCATGAGGGCAGACCAACACAAATCCTCAAAGGAATAACACCATAACTGGACGTAGGGTATTATCTCACATTGAGGGCCTGAACCAGTATAAACTCTCCTTGTTCCTTTGCAATCCACCGAGTTTCTATCCGCCGAGTAGCCCCATATTCATATTGCCGATGTAAAACATCGACAGACAGAAAAAACATTCACAAATTCACATACGTGCCAAGTCATACATGCCGCAGACACAAGTTCAAAGATTAAGACAGGTACAAAAAAGAATTTTAGTTTGCCTTTTTGCTCTGATGGAGTTCTTTTCCTTTGTCTCTAGCCTTCTTTTGAGTCTGACTTGAAGTTGCAACATCTAGGTTAAGTGCTCTAGCCCTTCTTTTTGTTATTGGACTAGTTTGAGTGACCTCAGATGTAGTTTTCCTTGAAGGTGTGGACCTAAATAGCCAGAACACAAAATGAAAATAATTGCATTAATGCACAGTTGTAGTTTGCCTTGAAGGAAGGAATATTTGCCTTAATGTGTTTATATGGATAGAGCTAACTTACATTTCTATTGAAGTTGATTCCATAACAAGATTTAGGTGTGCCTTAACCACAACCTTCTTGTCTTTTTTTTTCTCTTGGACTTTGGTGCTGTTGGTGGTGGGCAGAAGGATCATCAACTAGCTCATTACATGTCTTCATAATGTGGCCAAATTGACCACATCTCTTGCATCTGTGCTTTCTTTTCCCTGAACCTACTTCTTCCACTCCTTTAATCCACCCGTTTCTAGGCCTTCCAACAGACCTCTTTAGAATAGGAGGATATAACTTAAAGCCCACATTCACTTTGGGCCATTGTGTCTTGTCTGGCATTGGGGCCACCCATCTAGCATAGGCCTTTTTGAAACTGTCCATAGAGTAGTACTCATGCACAAATTGTTCTAAGTCCAACCCCTCCTTGAAATTATGAGAAATATATCATGTGTGCAAGGAAGGCCAGTTAACTGCCGCTGTTTGAAGCTGCATTCTTGAGTATTTAAGTCAACAATGTGCCTCCATATCTTCAGATCCCTGCCAATGCGTCCTATCTCCCCTTATGACTATCAACTGAGTAAAGTTTGGATCCTAAGTTTCTATTCTTAGCATACAATGTCTTCATGACATTTGGTAGAATTCTACCAGTTAACCTATCAACAAGCCTTCTCCTTACACAAATCCTCTCCATGATCATTTGTCTAATCTTATCCATCAAATCAATAATAGGAAGTGATTTCTCTAACCTTATCCAACTATTGAATGTCTCTGCTATGTTATTTGTGACATAATCACATTTGCTTGTAGTGGAAAACATACTTCTAGCCCATAAGTGCTTGTGGAAGTCATCAATCCACTCAATTGCTTTAGGACATGCTTCTTTCATTGAATTGTAGTGCATCTCAAATATGTCATGCCTATATGCCCCTAATGCTAGCCACAAGTTTCTCTCAAAAACTTCACCACTAAACCTCTTTTGGAAGTTCTTGACCAAATGTCTCATGTACTCCCTATGCTTAACTCCATTTGTGAACACCTGGTAACTGCACTATCTATACCTTCCCTAGCATCTGTTGATATAACAAACCCAGCAGGAGAACCAATAGCCATGTGAAGCTTTTCTATGAACCAAGCCCAGCTTTCTGTACTCTCTAATTCAAGCACACCATATGCAACTGGAAACATCCAGTTACATCCATCAATAGCAATAGCAGATGCCAACTACCCCCTCCACTTGCCAATGAGAACAGTAGAGTCTATGCCTAGATATGGCCTGCATTCATTTAAAAATCCTTGAACACATGGCTTGAGTACTACAAACATCGTACTAAACCTATTCTGCCTAGCAAGGTTGACATGTTCTACCTCTATAATTGAGCCAGGACTTCTCTCCATTTCTTCCTTAAAGTTGTAGGCTGCATCGAAGCTATCTTCCCATTTGCCTAGAATTTCATCAAGAGCCATCTGCCTGCCGTCCCAAACAACGTAGTAAGAAATCTTGATGTTGTATTTCTCTTCTAAATCTTTCTTTAGAGCTCCTGCACCAATGGTTGGATCTTTCCAACTTGTTTTTATCACTCAGTCTCTAACCCAAGAATTTGTAGCCATGCAATTGTTCTCCACACCGGCTGTGCTAGCACAATTGTGCTTGTGTGGAAGCTTCTTAATCTGCATAGACATAGTGAATAAAAATGGTTCTATCTGCATTAGAAAATCTGCAAAGAACAATATTGTATCAAATTAACTTACTAGCCAAGCCCTGCCATCTTATAGTCTTGATGCATGTATCCTCCACTTACATTTCTTAGCCTTATAGTATGCTCTATACCTCTCCGATTTGCTATATGGAACTACAAGTTCAACCTCTTTCAGTATTATATATTGTCTAATGCATCTTTTAAAGCATTCACCATATTCAAAAGTAACACCAACAACAATCTTAGGATTGTCAATATCAGTGACATGAACAATAGACTCACAAGCCTCCTCGTGTCAACGGCTAAGTCGTCATCATCTTCATCAGATCCAGGCTCATAATCCGGATCACCCTCTTGATCATCTAACACCAAATTCTTATAGCCTTCCCTCTTGTCAGTTACACCAACATACTCGACCTCATCGTTCTCACCTCAATTATCAATTTCTTTTGAGCTATGACCCTTCCTATGTTTAGTAACATCCTTAGAAGCCACTATTTGGCTCTGTTGCGTTGCCAATGCAATGTTAGTATAAACAACTTACTCATTCTCTCCTCGTTCATTACTAGTTGACTGATCAGTGCAGCCCTGCACCACACAAGGCTCTGTCCTATTTCATGGGTCATCGCTTACCTCAACAATCAATGGGAGCCTCCTCATCTCCCAGTACATATCAAAAGCATCAAGCAAAGCAATGTCAGAAGTTGTCTGTGCATACCTATTGGCATTTTTGTCCCAAAAGGTTATAGTTATCTCTTGCTCAGGACTATGTTTGACCTCTTCATCAATATCTTTCATTAGATCAATCCAACATGTTGTATCTTTGTCTAATACCCAATTAATGTGGCGAGTGACATAAAAGTTCGGTCTACCGTTCTCATCAAACTCCACATAAGGACCAACTCGAATAGCAACTCGGCAAGCTGAGCTACCATCCATCCTACATAACGCAAAACAATAGACAGAGCACACATTTCAAACAAATTTCCCTTCAAATGAAAGCCAAACAACTACATCTGCATTTGGACCCAAATTTTGACAACAAAAAAGCACTTACCCATCGAGAATCCATGATAAGTCTAAGGACTTCAATGGTGATTGCGTGCTCATCAGATGAACCGTCCCTTTCTTCCTCAACGACTTCTTCCTCAACGACTTCATCCCCTTCGCTATCGATGCCTCCTAACTTCACAGCTCCATCGATTGCACACGCCACCGCTTCATTGCACCTCCACCACTACCGCCGTTGCCGCTGTGGGAGCCGCCTCGAGTTGTCCCTGCCGACTAGGTTGTCACTGCTGCCGTGGGAGCCACCGAGCTAGGGTTTAGAAGAGGAGAGGATTTGGGGGAAGGAAAGACGGCTCAGGTCTGGTTTGAACTAGACCCAACCAGGTTAAGAGCATGTTGGCCTGAGGGGGATTTCCGTCTCTTAGCATAATTTCTCTTTCCATTCTCACCGAAAATAATAAAATAATATGCATAGTGTCTTTCAGCAAATTACCAAATTTTTAGAATATCCTAGGGCAATTTTACGTTTTCTAGGTGTCCTGTAGCAAAGAGCAGTAATTTTCAATGTACTGTGACAAAATTGGTCTAGATCTTTCGATGTACTTTCTCTGGTTTGAAAAAAAGGATCATTTACTGTCTCTTCCTTTTCTGAACTGTACAATTATTTACTGCCGAAACAAACCACTCGTTCTGAATTCTGATAACGAAAATCCTGGAGGAATATGCCCTTTCCGGTTGCTTGTCGGGTTGGGTTTTACCTTCCACCCGTTTGTTAAACGGGTCAAGACCCTAGTCCATCTCAACACAACACTTACACCAGTCTTGTACGCTATCCCTCTTTCACCCGTTTCCATCCCTCCCCCTCCCCCTCCCCTATTCCCTCCCCACCCTCGATCCCCAATTCCCCCCTCCACCACCGCCTCCTCGTTTCCTCCGGCAACCTCTCCGGCGGCCCTCCCCTGCGGCCCCCGCTGCCCGTCCGCATCGACCTCCGTTGCCCTACGGCTGCCGCCACCGCTGCCCGTGACTCTGCGGCCGGACTACCGACTCAGGTGAGCTCCTTGCTCCTCCATCGCCTCCCCCTATCTGCCCTCTCGGCATGCCTTCCCCCCGTGGACGCTGGCCCTTCGGCGACGCCGGCCGCACCACCCTAACCTGTTTCCCCGCCACTGGCCGGGCTGACCCGCCTTCTCCCGATCCTTGGCGGCCTCGTCGCCACGGCCGCTGCCCCGGTCTCGCTCTAAACCCCGATCCCTCTCTCCCCTTGTACGGACTAACACGAATTCTGACCTGGAGATGATGCTAATTATATGGGTCAAGGATCATGGTTTGGGTGTATTAGTGCGTGCACGATGGGAATTTAATACGGAGGGTTCTTATTTTGTGGAGGTTGCAGTTGCAGTCGATGCTTTCGAAGGTGCTTTGGCCTAAATGGTGTCTGTGCTCTTAGCTATTAGCTATTTGTTGATTCACTTTTTTGGCGTGCTTTAGAATATTTCTTGAATTCACACCATTTCCATTGTGCCTGCTATCTGATACCAATGCTACCTCCGGTAAAACGAGTCCCGTTTCCTGGTGCAGATGGAAGTATTTGTTCTTGGTTGTTTGTGTTCCATGGAAGTTGGAACACCTTGCACTTTTCAATTTTCAGTCGTTTGTTTGTAAGTGCGTACTTGGGATAGTTTAGTCAACTGGTTTTCTCATTAGAATCTATCCATGTCAACATCCTTGGTTGTAGCTGGCAGTTTGTGAAGGAAGAAGCGGTCTGGAAGATGTGATGCAATCCACTTCCTAATACCTAGTGCCCTCTTTTGCATCTATACTACCTGACCTTGTTTTCTTTCTTTCTTTATATCTAACTCGTCATATTCTCTCAAGCATCATTTATTTTGTTCTATGAAAGATGTAGCTAATATTATTGGTACCTCAGCTTTCTTTCACCTTTTCCTCATTTATTGATAAATCTTATTTGTTAGTATCATTCTTCTGTTGCCCTTTCATGGATTCTCTTAAGTCTGCTTTGTTGCTAATTTCGTGGTACTGACCTTTATAAAGCTCTG
Source organism: Oryza meyeriana var. granulata (assembly GCA_003991445.1). Taxonomy (NCBI): domain Eukaryota; kingdom Viridiplantae; phylum Streptophyta; class Magnoliopsida; order Poales; family Poaceae; genus Oryza; species Oryza meyeriana. The sequence continues at coordinate 243,941 of RYFJ01001041.1, read as the reverse complement.
CGTGTCCTTGAAAGCAAATATTGGATTACATGGATGTTGGATTTATATTGACCTTCTCTTGGGTACGCAATGTGGGCTGAATAACCTACCTACCGCCTTATCACACCTGCTGCTCTTAAGCATCCACTTCTCTAATAGGCTTAAGGCAAATGCCTAATTTTACTGGGTCATTTAGATTACATGCTTTTTGTTTGTTTCATACATGTATTTCTTTTATGTACTTCGATATGTACTTTGACTCAGAACAACCTTATTCAGATTTTTTTTCATGCATTGGTTTCACTCATATTGATAGAGTAGCCTGTATTTTTATCTTCTGTTCCTCATCAAAATGGGACCAGAGAACACCAAATTTGTAATAGAGGATGTATATACGACTGTAGAGAAAATCCACTGAGTCTAAGAAAAGTACAATGCCACTTCATAATTTTTTGTAAATGTATATGCCTCATAAACTATGTTCTCTACTCTGCAACATTCCATGTGGGGCTTTGCAGGGGGAAGTACCTTTTGTACTGAGTTAATTGATGAATCATTTTCCTTGATGCTATATTGTTGTCCATCATCATATATCTGCACTCATAGTCAGAAATTTGAAGAACATAGTGCATGTTTATTGAGTGTCATTGTTGATGTTGACTTTCGTGTTTACTGGAATGAGATTCCTTCTATCCTTAGGCATTACAATTTATTCCCAAATAAAAAAAATTCTACTTTCAGTCCAAATATTTATTTTTATGAGACCTCAAGACAATTGTGCGTTAGGATGTATTGTGTTTACTTCTGTGTGCCAAAATCCATAATATAGAAGATAAAGCTATATGCTTTAATTGTGTGTTTATGCGCTGTTTTCAAGTTTAACTACTGCTTTTGTTCGCATCATATCTTTTTTCGTTGATTGTCAGATCGAATGATATCTTTAATATGAAAATCTGATCATTTATTTGAATCTACTCATCAGTTTTTCTGTACAGTAATCATAACTTCATATATTTGATTATTTTCAGGCTTAAGTCTTGTCATTTTTGCTGTATATTGAGATCATATCTTTGAGTGCGCAAGGATGTCAACATTACTTGATGGTCTCCCTAATGAAGTTGCTCTTCAGTGCCTTGCACGGGTGCCATTTTTGTCCCATCCTGTTCTTCAACTGGTTTGCCGCTCTTGGAGAGCATCTGTTCGCAGTGGTGAGCTTTCTAAAGTTAGGAATCAGATTGGTGCGACTGAAGAGCTGCTTTGTGTGTTAGCATTTGAACCTGAAAACATGTGGCAACTTTATGACCCTCTTCGAGATAAGTGGATAACCCTCCCTGTCATGCCATCTCAGATTAGGAATATTGCCCGTTTTGGGGTGGCCTCAGTTGCTGGCAAACTCTATGTAATTGGTGGTGGCAGTGATCGAGTTGACCCACTTACTGGTGACCATGATGGAATCTTTGCAAGCAATGAGGTTTGGTCTTACGATCCTCTTGATCGTGTATGGGCTCAGAGGGCTCCAATGCTTGTAGCTCGTGCTATGTTTGCTTGTTGTGCATTGGATGGGAAAATAATTGTTGCTGGGGGCTTTACAAACTGCAGCAAATCAATATCAAAGGCTGAGATTTATGACCCTGAAGCTGACACATGGGAGCCTCTCCCTGACCTACGTCAAGCACACAGCTCTGCATGCTCTGGACTTGTCATAAAGGGTAAGATGCATGTATTGCACAAAGGTCTACCAACAGTGCAGATTCTTGAAGATGGTGGAAATAATTGGGCTGTTGAGGACTACTCTTGGCTGCAAGGTCCGATGGCAATGGTTCGTGGGGAGCTTTATGTGCTGAGCAACAGTTGCATTATGAAGCAGCGTGGTGTGAATTTCCCTGATAAGATGGTGTCATGTGCATCCGAATTCCAAAGCAGGATAGGTTTTGGGATGATTGGTTTGGGAGACAATATATATCTGGTTGGTGGAGTGATTGGACCTGGGCCGAGAAATCAGTGCATCAAGCCGCTATCTGATGTTGATATCTTGAATGTTACTAGCGAGAGACCAACCTGGCGACCAGGATCACCAATGACACATTGTGGAGGGAGCATTTCTGGTTGTGCTTTGCTGAGGATTTAGCCTCATTCTGTTGCTACTATGCTGGTACCTTAGTGTTGCTGAAGGGAAAGACTGCAGATAGCTTTTAATGGTTCTGCGTTTCGTTTGATTTGAAAAGAAGTCTGTTAATTATTGTTCAATTTTGAATTGTCTGTTGTAGTATTGAGGACATATGTTGGCCATGACTCAATGCTAGATTACCAATAATAAGTCCTATATTTATCTTGAATGTGGATCTAAACGTAGTACTTTATGTGCATTTGGAATTGTTGTATCATCCTTGCAAATTCTTGATCCTGGATGTGAAGTTTTTCATGTATTCCTAATTTAAATTTAGATACAAAAAGAAAAGATTAGGAACAGGAAGTGCTATTGAGAATATCCTATGCAAATGATCTGTACCATGTCCATTGTCATGATCCAAGATTACACTGAATGTCCTATGCTGTTGCAATCTACGTACTGATTTCTGGCAGCCTGAAGACCTTTAATGTAATGATTGGTTTCTGGCAGCCTGAAGACATGTACTGATTCCCAGTTTTCATTTCATGATTCAGACCCTTACTCGATGAGGTTTACACATCAAAACAATCATGATATGGTCATTTCATCTCTTGCAGTGTAGTAGACTGTAGAGTGTATATTGCTTGCTTTCATGTTGTTGCTGCTCTCTGTAGGTCATGTTAACAATTAATTATGCAAAAGCCCTTCTCCTGCATCTCAGTTTCTAAACAAGTGTATATGTTACCGCTGCAATCGAACAATGTAAATTTTACCTTGTCAGTAACATGGTGATCTGATCTAATTAGCTGTTGCTTAATTACCAGGTTTCACAATATTATCACTATGCCGTTTTCCAAGAATCGTCAACCATACCCAGTGAGTTTCCTCTTCTGTCTCTGCATACAAGGATCACCGGCTTGCTTAACACTGACTTTTGAAGGAAAAAGATATCCATTAAGTTTGTATTAAGGAACAAAAAGGACGTTGGATACTAAGTTTGAATTAACAAAAAAAGGCACCAAAATTTAAGCCCAGAAAAACTCAAAACTTATGTGTCGCGGTTGCAACTAAAAAAAGATAACTCGAAAAGGAAGAAAAAGAAAAAGGTTGCAGCCAAAGCTTAGCTTAGCTTGGCAAATGAACCATGCAACCAAAAACCCTCGACTCTGCTTTCTCCTCAGCCCGCTCGTCTACACAATTACACATGTTGATGCGCCTAAAAGTGGGCCTAATGCTGCTATCGACCTGAAACAGGGAAAGCCTCTCCTGATGTTGAACTGGTTGGAGCCCAAACAATTGCTTCTTGGATCCGATCCAGTCCAGACCAAGTCCAGATCGAATAAACCTAGGCCCGATCTAGGTCCAAATAAAGGCTTCGCCTTGATCCACAAGGCAGAGCACTAACTTATCAGAAAGGCAGCTACTCAGAAAATTTTTTATTTTTATATTTATTTATTAAAAGATTTGTAAAAGTAGATTTTTGTTTGAAAAAATTATAAAAATAGACTCCCACCGCCCTCTGGAAGGGCGATTTTTAAAAATCGCCCTTCCAGAGGGCGATTTGATGATGTGGCTGAGCCGACGGCCGTCAGCCATTTTGCAGGCGGCCCCCCGGCCTCCCAAAAACCGCTCACTCAGAGGGCGGCAAGGGGGCCGTCTGTAAAATGCGCCCAAAAACCGCCCTTTGCAAGGGCGGTTTTTGGGCGCCCGGGGGCCCGCCTGCAAAATCCCAAAAACCGCCCATTTTCAAGACGGTTTTTGCAGGCGGCCCCTTGCTGCCCTCTGGAAGGGCGGTTTTTAGCCCCCCCAGGCATAAAACCCCCTTCTAAACTCAAAAAATATCATAAAATTCACTCAAATTAGAAAAAAAACAGGAGAGAGCTGAGAGCGAGGCTGAACGAAAGCAGCGAAGCTCTGCCCGTTTGCTGATTTGCCTGCAGGTAAAATCCATTGTTCCTTTGCAATTTCTATTTGTATGTAAGAATTGATGTAGTAATGTACTAGTTACGTGTATAGTACTATATAGATCTGTAGGTTTTTAGTTAATCTGTTAGATGACTTACTTTTTGTACAAATGGTACTTATAAAATCTAGAATACACGGTTTTATATGTTAGGAGGATGTTGGTACCTAGTTTAACTGTATTTTTCATCAACAGATATGTCAAATAAGGTGATATTTCAGTTATTTCACGGGCAAAGGAATGTGAGATATGGTCCAGACGGTGTAGATCTGTCGGAGTTTAGTTCAACGGCTAAGGGTATTGATAGGCCAGCTGAGAGAAGTTTTGGGTCAGTATACAACTGGCTGATGCGAGGGTTTCGACTGGACCCCCAGCTCAGCGCAATAACCTTGTATGTAGTAGTCAGTCGTGCAGTTGAAGGTTTTTTTTGGAACTGATGCCGGTGGATTGCACTGCCACTTGGAGATGGTATGTGGAGAATACATTCCAACGTGGCTGGCCACTGGGCATACTTGTGTCCATATATGAGAAAGATAACACCGCTGGTGCAATGCCCGTACAAGATGATGAGAGTCCAAGTACGGCGGGAGGTAATAGCGAAACAATGGAAGAAAATGAAGGAGCGAATAAAGAAGATAGACAGGCAACATGTGTGGCAGATGAGGGAGAACAAATCGACACGATCGTCCAAGAAATGGATAGGGAAGATTCTAAAAATGAGCATGCAGAACATGATGATTCGTCTGATGAGGACAACGTGATGCCTGCAGAATGGAGCAACGAGGACTTCTTTGCGCTTGCTATCTCCGAGCGGCATCATGTGCCATGGGAGTACAAGCAGAATGAGGTCATTCAGGGGGCTAAGTACACATATGTAGAAGATTTAAAGAAGGCAGTCAAACAATGTGCGGTGTCACTTTAGAGGGAGTTCTCGGTCGTGAAGTCAAACAAATCAGTGTATGAAGTGAAGTGCATGAAGGATGGGTGTCCATGGCGGGTGCACGCATTCAAGGGTAAATGAAAAGATTATTGGCAAGTTTCAATCGTGACCGAGCATTCATGTTACTTACCAGGTGTTGAAAAATATCATAGAAACATAATCTCTGCATTTGTTGCAACAGAGATATACTCCTATATTGTCAACGATCTGGGGTACGAACCAAGGTCAATTGTTAGCCATATTGAAGAGAAATTCAAATATACAATTGGCTATGATAAGGCTTGGAGGGCAAAACAGAAGGTTGTAGAGATGAGGTTTGGCACATTTGAAGCATCTTATGATAATTTGCCTCGTTTGTTAGGCTGTATTCTTCAGAGAAATCCGGAGACGTACTACGACTTGAAAGCCTTTCCATCAATTGACCATGGTAATAAAAATGTGTTGCAACGAGTATTCTTTGCACTAGGTGCTTGCATTCAGGCATTTATCCATTGTCGTCCTATTCTCTGCATCGATGGGACATTTCTGACTAGAAAATATAGAGGACAGATATTAACAGCAATTGGAGTTGATGGAAACAACCAAGTTCTGACTGCGGACGAGCAGAGGACGACCTTCGGGAGGATTCATCAGGCATTGCACACAGTGCTTCGTGCGCTCACTTGTCGTGCGGCTGACGCGGTACCTCCCGTCTATATACAACAACAGCAGCCACGGCCAGCAGGAACAGAAGGAGGAGCAGGAGTGAGCCCGCAGGGTTCCAGTCAGCCATCTGGTCCCTCCAAAGGTAAATTCTACTAACCTTCCGTTCATAACATGTTTCCTTGTACGACATGCACCGTTGTACATCAATATGCTTCACTGCAGCTTTCGCTACATCGTACCTACATCCCTCTAGAGCTAGCACATCGACGCATGGAGTGTACCACACACGACCACACGCGCAGCTGGGCATGACAAGTGCCCCCGGTGCCACCACAGGAGGTCCTTCAGGTTATATCAAAGTTTACTTTTGTCTTGCAAAATTTCGATTTGCAATAATCAATAATTTGGTGTACATTGTTCCACTCTATAGCGCCAGCGATGTTTGCTGGCGCTGGCTCCTCCACGCAGGGTGCACGCGGCAGCGGTTGGGCACCGGGTCCTTTTGAGGGGGACGACTTGGAGGACGAGGGCGAGGAGATACAGGAGATACTAGCTGCCTCGCAGCTCGAAGGAGCTCCTCCACCACAGACACAGGACCCACCGGTTGCCACACCCATGCAGACGGCCCACGCTGGCCGTGCCGTACCACCAGACCGGTTGACGTACTCCCAGGGGCAGGTGCGAGCGCAGGATAGGAAGTCGAAAAGAGCTAGAGGTTACGGTCAGGGCCCGTAGTACTTTGTGTTTGTAATAGTTTGCCTGTTGTGTATCATGTTTTATTAATTCTACGTTTCCTGAAGAAACCACTTTACTTCGTTTACGCTCATCGATCAAACGACATATTCCTCACGATCTACGTTTCTGACGAACCTGATCAAAAACATGAATTTTTTAGTGTCAACTTCACGACGAAAGTACATTCCGAGCGGTGACAACCGAACACACGTTAACTACCATACAAACCTACTGATATCCAACTAGCGATGCAACTACTGTGTGAGGACGGCGCGGCAATGGTGCGCGCCTAGGGAGTAGTGACGGCAGCCGGTACTCATCGGTCTCCTCCCAGTCCATCCTCCCTCTCCCTCTTTCTCTCTCTCTCCAGATATATGCCTGTCCGGACGGTCCGAACTATATTAATGCTAAATACCGCCCTCTAGGAGGGCGGCAAGGCCAAAAACCGCCCTCTCAGAGGGCGGCAAGGGGGACGCCTGTAAAATGGCCGGGCCCCGGGCGCATTTTGCAGGCGGCCCCCTTGGCGCCCTCTGAGAGGGCGGTTTTTGGGAGACCGGGGGGCCGCCTGTAAAATGGCTGACGACCGTCGGCCGGGGGGCCGACAGCCGTCAGCCACGTCATCAAATCGCCCTCTAGAAGGGCGATTTTTAAAAATCGCCCTCCTAGAGGGCGGTGGGAGTCTATTTTTGTAATTTTTTCAAACAAAAATCTACTTTTGCAAATCTTTTAATAAATAAATATAAAAATAAAAAATTTTCCTACTCCGGCTGCCTTGCCTTGAGTTGCTCTCTAGGTCAAACATTTAAAACTTTGATTAATTTTATGTTAGAAAGAAAAACTTGCTTGTATGTCGCAAATCTGAGGAGCATGCTCACTTTTGCCACAAACTTAAGTGGTTTTGCAGATTTGCCACAAAGTTGATGATAGCCTCTCATTTGGCACACTGTCGCATGCAATAATGAAACTGCCCTCACCTTCCCCTTCTTGTTCTTCCTCAACCTTCTCTACTTTCCCCCTCTCTCTTGGCTACGGTGGTGGGGCAGCGGATGCGGCGGGTGCATTCGTGCAAGAAGTGGTGGTGAAGGGTGTGCAAGCATGAGCACGCGCAAGCTGCGAGTAGAGCGCCGACGGTGAGCGAGTTTGCTCAAGCTGCGGCGGCTTCGTCGCGAGCTCGCGCAAGCAGCAGCCGGCAGCAAGTGAGCTCGCGCAGGCAGCAAAGGCGACAACGGTGGCGCAAGCATGTCAAGCAACGACATGCGGATGCGATCAGCCGAGTAGAGCACCGATGGGCGCGACGGGTGGCTGCGGTAAAGCTCCGGCGAGCGGCTGTGGTGGCAGCGTGCGAGTATGCGTGAGCAGTAGTTCGCCGGCACGGGGGTAATGACTGCGGGAGTTGAAAGTGCGAGAGAATAGAACGGGGTATTTTGGGTAATTTGAGGGGTAACGTGGCAAATGAGAGGATGTCCTCTCAACTATGTGGCTATAAATTCTGCAAAAGCATTTAAGTTGTGGCAAAAGTAAGCATGTACCTTAACTTCGTTGCACTCTAGCAATTTCCCTGAAGAAATTATATATTGATATTAAAGTTTCAAAATTTTGGATAAATCTTCTTCTAAATGTTAATATTACGCAAGGGAGTAAAATTTCCATTATTCCTACACACCACCGGCAACATGATCCTCTGCAACCTGTATGAAGAGGGTTTGGCTAGCGCGGGTGCGTGCGGCTAATACAAGTTGTGCGCGCGGCAGCCATACATCGTTAAGCACTAATCATCTTCTAATCGTTATCATTTGTGCTTAATAATTTTTAATTATAAAATAATACATAATAAGAAAATTTAAAAGTTTTTAGATTTCAATTGAAAGTTTTAAAAATCTAATTAAAAGTTTCAAAGTTGAAGTTTTGTTTAAATTTGGTATCTACATTAAATTTGAAGTTTACAAATTAGATTATAGTGACTTAAAATTTTATATCTAATCCAAAATAGGAACAAAATGATTTATCTAAATATCCTCAAACGTAATCACAGAACCAGATCTATGGATTTGTGGAGGTAGAAATATCCGGCTTCAAAAAATCTTGATGCCAAGTAGGGCCAAAGTGCAAAGTACTAACCTCACTAGCTCCCAGTTTGTTTCTTCCACATCCACATGCAGTATATATAAAAGGGGAATCATAACTAGGCAAACAGAACGTACGTCTTTTTCTTGAGAATGCTTATGGAACTAAGCTCTAACAGGTTGCGCTAATGGTAACGTAAAGACATTACGGTGGTATCTGAGCCGTTTAAGGTGTCATGCTTGATTAGCTTGGCTCGGGTGGGGAACGTAATCAAATTATGCTCCTGTATTTAGTTGGCAGTTGGTTCAATGGTAACAGAAACCCACCAGTCTTAGCTTTGTACCACCTACTGGTCCAGTGTTGTCTGTGCTAATCTGCTGAATGATCAAAATGAAGAAGACTTTCATAAGTTTAGTTATAATAAAAACATGTGGCTACATCTTGTCAGTATTTGCGAGCTAAATGAACTAATGAAGCAATGAAAAAAAAATACACCCAGCAATACAGAGGTGCACGTTTCATATTTCAAAGAGTGGATGGCATACATCATCTGTCGGTAGTAAAAACTAGACTCCCCACACGCTGAAAATCGGTCCAACAGGGTGCTTGGAACCTGAAAATGTACGTAAAGTTCGATTCTCCAAAATATTTTACAAATTTAAAAACTGAAAATGGATAGCTTGCATCGCCAAAACAAAATTGGATAACATGCACCTCCTTGACTGAAAGCTAGCTTCTCAATTTCTTTTTCCTCCATCTAGTAATGGAAATTTTGAGAAAAAAAAGCTAGTTTAGTAAAAGCAAGGTTATATGCAATTTAGAATAAGAAATGGCAACTGAGGTCTCCCAGAAATATTTAACACATGGTTGCCAAACATTGAAAAAAAGGTCATCTTCAAATAAACAATCGATACAACTCAAACTTGCCTGTATGCGCATTTATCATATTCAGTGTACACTCCAATATTGAGAAGCATATGCTCATATATTCTCATGGTCAACATAAAAGCAGGAAATATCTTTACTTCCGTAAGTTATTAGCTCAGGAGATAATTATAATGAAAACATGGAGGACCAACGAACACCACATGCATGGTCTGAAAAGTACCATATTAATGCGAGTATATGGTATTATCACTCATTTAGAGATGGCTAAGACTGTCTCCAACAACCGTGACCCAAAATACAGGTTATATTCGTCTTTTGGGTAGCGCTACAGCCAAAGGGTTCAATACCCATTTTTGGTCTCTCCAACAACACGACCCAAAAGACAACCCTTTCTACAAATAGATCTCTAGGAGAGAGAATACTCAGATTTAGATTATGCCTCTCTTGACACCTAAAATGGGTCTTTCGTATAGGTACTCTGTTGGAGGCTATAGGTATCCTGCTGGAGACCCATTTTAGGTTTGGGTGTCCCAATAGGTCTCCTGTTGGAGACAGCCTAATCAAGTCTTAAAGCACTAAACCACGTATTGAATTGAGATGAACTGGAAATATAATGCAGATAAGCAATGGTAAGGACTCCAAACGAGAATATGCTGGTGTTTAAAAAGAAACAGGATGTGGCAAGTAAAAGGGGACAAAATAAGTCATAACTAATAACAATTGCTTCAAGCATCATCCAGGCTGAATATTGTATAGTGGCTAGCCATATTTCCATATATTCTATGCACAGTTCGTATATGACTAATCTCAAACATGTTCCATCACAGAAATATAGGACTGGAACATTGGTACATTTTGATTGATTACTAAAGCATGACAACGTGGCCAACAACTTAGGCACCCTTTAAAGGAGCTTATGGCTCAGCCTTATTAGCCATGTGCGAAACAAGGTGAATCATTAGCACATGATTAATTGGGTGTTAACTATTATAAACTTGAAAATTAAATTTATTTGTTTTTTAAAGAAAATTCTATGTAGAAAGTATTTGCAAAAGACACACTATTTAGTAGTTCGGGAAGCGTGCTCACGAAAAAGAGGGAAAGCTTAAGTCATAAGCTAATTCAAGCGGTGCCTTACAAACGACTGTTTACATGTCCGAATATACATTAAAAGTTCACAGATTTATTTGGATTAACGATTTTTACAATTTTCAAATGACTTCAGATGGAGACAAACTCTATATAAAAATTCTAGAGCTTGACGAGATTTACAACTGTATAGTTGATGATTCTATCATTAGAGGTAATCTAGAAGGTCAAATACAGATTACAAATTTTGGATGAGAGGAGTCAATAGAATAGCATGTACTACTCAAGCAAGAAGTGTTTTGTAGGAAGTGTTTTGTAGGCGAGATTGCAAGAAGGATATGCTTGGAGAGAAAGATGTCCTATGTTTAAATCCTATATACCACATGCGTGTGTATTTCGTGCAAAAAAATATTGTAACTTGCAGCCACTACCACAGAACAATGCATTTTGGCCAGCACATCAGTGCCGGTACCCAATACCCGGCACTGATGAGGCCTTCCCGCCCCCCGCCTCGCCTCGCCCCACGCCTGCCCAAAAAATAAGACCAGCACTGATGCCACCCATCAATGCCAGTTTATAACCCCAACTAGCACTGATGAGTGGCCCCCTCATCAGTGCTGGTCCGAGACTCGACCCGGCACTAATGACACTCAAATCAGTACCGGGTGAGACTCAAACCAGTGCGTTTTAGGTGGAAAACCCATCAGTACTGGTTGGTGGTTTAAACAGGTACTGATGGGTGTGCTATTAGTGCCGGTTGGTATTACCAACTGACACGGATGATTGACCCTTATAAATATCTGCTCACTTCCACCTCCCCTCTCAAGCTGCTATAGCAGAACAAGTGGTTCTGCTCATCTAGCTCGAGAGGAGGGGAGGTGAAATTTTGTCATTTTTTTTGAATCCTTGAAACTTTAGAAACTCTTTTTGGTATATTTGGAAGCTCAAGAGGTTAGTACAATTTCCGCATTGTTACTCCTTTTATAAATCAATGTTGTCATGTGTTTATTCACAATATTTCTTATGTCCCGTAACTAATTACACCTCGAGCAATATAATATAAATGTAATGGGCTTAGTTTTTTCCTCCTTGTGTTATAATAATTGCAAATAATGTTGTCAAATATTAGATTATTTATTAACAAGATATTTACAATTAATTTTGTTATTTTTTTGAATCTTGGTATTTTGGATGCTCTTTTTGGCTTATTTTGGAAGCTTGAGAGGTAATTAAGTATAATTTTCACACTCTTACTCCTTTTATATATCAATGTTGTCAAGTGTTTATTTACTTTATCTCTTACACCCCATAAATAATTACACACCTCGGGCAATATGGTTTGATAATTAATTAGCTTAATTTTTTCCTTTGTATGCATTATAATAATTGCAATTGATGCTATGAAATATTAGATTATTTATTAACAAGATATTTGTATTTTATATAATTCTTATGAAATTATACAGATGGTTTGTTGGTGGATGTACAATTCGAAGCGCAGCTCCGTAGAGTATATTAATGGAGTAGCTATATTCTGAACACGGAGGAGGAATTCAAGGTGCGAGAAAACGCTGATTTTATACTATGTCCGTGTATTGATTGCAAGAATGGGAGAGGTCTTTCTATGCAAGAAATTCATGAAGACTTGATGACACGTAGTTTCATGCCTGGCTATACCTGTTGGAGAAAATACGGTGAAAATGAGAATGAGACACCTGGTGCGGTGAGTATCGATACGTTGAATGAGGAGGGATGGGAATTTGATAATGATGGTCCATCCCTGTCGGTCAATAACTTCCCCGCAGAAGTTGGTCTAGATCAGATGCTGCATGACGGGGAGGGTGATGAGTATAAGACCGACGATAGGGAAAGAGAGAAGTTTGACCGCATGCGTAGGGACAATGAGACACCTCTCTTTTCCGACTACAACGAGACAAAATTGCATGCGGTCTTGTCACTGCTGTAGCTCAAGGCAAGCAATGACTGGTCAGATAAAGCTTCACAGAGCTACTGTCTCCCTTGGGGGAGATTTTTCCAGAAGATCACGTCCTGCTGGAGACAGCGTACCAGGCCAAGCAGGTAATCTGTCCACTAGGATTAGAAATTCAGAAGATACATGCATGTCCAAATGACTGCATTCTTTATCGCAAAGAGTATGTAGACCTGGATGCATACCTGGTGTGTCAGGTATCATGATACAAACACATGGACGGTGTTGATAAAGCGGATAAGTGTGAGAAGCACAAGAAACGAGTCTCGGCAAAAGTGGTGTGGTACTTCCATATAATTCCTCGGTTCAAGCGTCTGTATGCAAACAAAGACCACGCGAAGATGATGCGATGGCACACCAAAGAGCGTAAGAAAGATGAAATGCTTCGGCACCCAGCCGATGGAGCCCTGTGGAGAAACATTGATAGGAACTACACCAAGTTTGCGTCAGAAACAAGAAATATAAGATTTGGGCTGAGTACGGATGGAATGAATCTGTTCGGCGATATGAGTAGTCGTCACAGCACCTGGCTAGTGGCGCTTTGTATCTACAACCTTTTCTCCTGGCTCTATATGAAGCGCAAGTACATGATGATTCCACTGATTATCCAAGGACCAAGACAACCCAGCAACAATATTAATGTGTACCTGAAGCCATTGGTGGAAGATCTTGTCAAGCTTTGGACAAATGGGTTACAGGTGTGGGATGCTTACAAAAGGATCTACTTTGATTTGCATGCAATGTTATTTGTCACAATCAACGATTACCCGGTGCTAGGCAACCTCACAGGACAAACCGAGGAGCCAACGCATGCGTGCAATGCTTGGATGACACTGCGCACCAATGGCTTCCCAACTCAAGAAAAATGGTTTATATGCATCACCGGAGGTTCCTCTGTTCACACCACCCGTACCACAAGAACAAGAGAGAGTTTGATGGGACCGTGGAAGATGGTATGGCTCCTAGGTTTACAACCAGGCAAAAGATATTCCAAAAGGTGAAGGATGTTAGAGTTATCCTTGGTAGGAAATGTTGCAGTGCACCATCACGCGACGACGTGCCAATTCTGTGGAAGAAAAAATCTATGTTTTGGGACTTACCATACTAAGTGGATCTAGATGTTCGTCATGTGATCGATGTTATGCACGTCGAAAAGAATGTTTGTGACAGTCTTATCGGGATCTTGCTGAACATACCTAGGAAAACAAAAGATACACTCAAGTTAAGAAATGACCTCAAAGAATTTACGATCAGGGAAGAATTGCACCCTCAAGAAAAAGATGGTGGTGGTCACTACCTCCCGGCTGCCTCCTACACCCTCAATAAGATCGAGAAAACCAGCTTTTGCCAATGCTTGCACGAAGACAATATACCATCTGGATACTCGTCCAACATTAGAACTAAGGTCAATATGAAAGAGAAGAAATTAGTTGGTATGAAGTCACATGATTGTCACGTGATGATGACACAACTGCTCCCTATTGTGATAAGAGGCATTCTGCCGAAGAAGGTCTGTGGACCAATAACAAAATTATGTGCATTTTTTAATACTATCTCACAAAAGGTCGTGGATCCTACAACGCTGCAGAAACTTCAGGAAGACATGGTCATTATGCTATGCCAGCTAGAGATATGTTTTCCTCTATCGTTTTTCGACATCATGGTGCATCTCATCGTTTACCTTCTAAAGGAGATTAGAATCCTAGGTCCCGTGTATATGCACCAATGTATCCTTTCGAGAGGCTCATGGGGGTTTTGAAGGGTTTCGTCCGTAACAGTTCCCGTCCAGAAGGTAGTATTGTCGAGGGTATTTCAATCGAGGAGGTCCTCGAGTTCTATATCGACTATATGGATCTCAAACCGATTGGTGTCTCACTCTCTCACCATGAGAGGAGGCTACATGGTAAAGGAACAATCAGTCAAAAATCAATGTACGCTCCCGACGTCGTATCGATTCTGCAAGCCCAGTTCGCGATGTTGCAACAATCGGTAGTAGTGTCCCTGTATTTCGACATTCACTTGAACATGCTGCGAAAACAAAATTGTGTAAGGTCAGAAGCATGGATCTTGAAAAAACATAGTCTTCGTTTCGGTGATTGGCTGAAAGTGCATATCATTAATATAGGCACAGACACTGAGCAGCTAAGACATTTGGCTCGGAGACCATCTAACACAATCTTGACATTCGAAGCATATGTTATCAATGGGTTTACTTTCTATACAAAGAGGCAAGATGCGAAGAGTACAAACCATAACAGTGTTGTCCGCTATGATGCCTACAAAAGTGACGGCCACAAGGACACATACTACGGAGTCATAAATGATATATGGCAGTTGGACTATGGAGCTCTTAAGGTCTCTTTATTTAGGTGCCAATGGGTCAATATCAATAGGGGCATAAGGATTAAAAACGATGGAGTGACTACCGTAGATCTAAAGCAAGTCGGATATAATGATGAGCCATTCATACTTGCTAATGATGTAACACAAGTCTTCTATGTGACTGACCAATCAGCCAAAGGACGCACGTGGTTCTTCAAGGAAAAAGAAAGATTGTCAGAGTTGACAATGTTGTTAGTGAAGAAAACTATACTCAGGACTTTGAGATACCTCCCTTCGTAGTCAACGTCAACATGGTTGATGAAGATATGCTTGATAAAGACGTCACATACATACATCGTGATCATGAGGAGGGCGTGCTTGTTCTGGCAAAATAGAGACAATAATCTAGTTTTTATGTTTTTATTAGTGATGCCCACGTATCCATGTTTAATCACTGTATCTATGTAATATTTGGTATAATATTCGAAGTAATGTCTAAATTTCTATTGTGCTTTTAGTATTTATTTTTATTACTATTTTAATCCATTCGAAATAATAATTACAAATAAAATGTGATGACAAAATATGCTTTTAGTATTTATTTTTATTACTATTTTAATCCATTCAAAATAGTAATTACAAATAAAATGTGATGACAAAATATGCTTTTAGTATTTATTTTTATTACTGTTTTAATCTATTCAAAATAATAATTACAAATAAAATGTGATGACAAAATATGTTTTTAGTATTTATTTTTATTACTATTTTAATCCATTCGAAATAACAATTACAAATAAAATATGACGACAAAATATGCTTTTAGTATTTGTTTTTATTACTATTTTAATCTATTCGAAATAATAAGTACAAATAAAATGTGACGACAAAATATGCTTTTAGTATTTATTTTTATTACTATTTTAATCCATTCGAAATAACAATTAAAAATAAAATGTGATGAAAAAAATATGCTTTTAGTATTTATTGTTATTACTATTTTAATCCATTTGAAATAACAATTAGAAATTAGAAATAAAATGTGAGGACAAAATTGTTAGATTTAGGGTTTAAAATCATCTATGCTGGATATTAATAATACCCGGTACAGATCTTAAATTATTGGTGCCGGATATGAATTATACCTGGCACACATAAATTCATAGCCAGCACACATGAGTAATATCTGTGCCGGGTATTCAGTGATCTTTCTATATATATCTTGAGCCCCATTCTATCTAATCCCATCCCCTCATCCACCTCACTGCTCACACACAGCAGCGCCGCCGCCACCACCTCGACGACGCCGACCGCCGCCTCGACGCCACCCAGCACCTGCCCACCGCACCACCGCCACCTCGACGCCGCCCGGTGCCTGGCCGCCGCACCAGCGCCGCCTTGACGCCGCCCAGCGCCTGCTCGCCGCACCACCGCCGACTCGACGCCGCCCAGTGCCTCGACGCCGCCCGGTGCCTCTCGACAGCACCCGCTGCCTCGACGGTGCCCACCGCCTCGACGCCCTGGCCACCGAGCACCGCAGCCTCGACGACATGCCACCACCACCGACTGGACGCTGAGCACCGTCGCCTGGACGCCGCTCGGTGCCTCGACGCCGAGCACCGCCGCCTGGACGCCGCCCCCTCTGCATCCCCTCTGCATCCTTGGACCCCGGAGGTCAGCTCGCCCTTCTCCTCGCATTATACATGATTGATCTTCTGTGATTATACTTTGAATGACATGATTGATCTCCTTGGAGGCCGGAGGTCTTCTGTGTTGATATAGATTAGCTAGGAGCTTTTCTGTGTTGTATTAATTCAGAGATATATACTCCTGTTTAGCTAGCAGAAATTACACTTGAATCATAACCAGTTGATATAGATTGGCAATCATTTGACTGTTGATAGGCAAACTGAGAATGTAAACTGACTGAACTAGTTGATATAGATTACAGTGGTTAAATTTTAAGAATTTAATAGATGCAAATTGCCATGGGAATTCAGTTTTGAACCATCATAGATCATGATTGCTTTGCACAGCTACTGTTCTCTAAAAGTTTCAGTTCTTTAGTGTGAGGGCCGATTCATCAGCTGCTTGTTTCTTTCAACTCTCCAGCTTTGTGTAGCAGAACACTAATTAAATTAGTATTTCTTTGTTCTGCTCTGCCCATGGATATACTAAACACAATTCTGTGTGCATTTGTAATGATCAAGGTTGGTGACTTTAGGGTCAGAGATGAACATATTCCTAGTTGCTCGTGATGCTTATTTCTGAATATATGAACATATTCAAATGCAGTGGTGATTGTTAAAATAGGATGCAGTGGTAATTTCTGAATATATGGTCATGTTTAATCTTTCTATGAACACATTCAGTGCAGTTAATCCCATTATGCAGTGGTGATTGTTAAAATAGGGGCACTAGAAATTAACCCTTTTCTTTGAAAGCTAGCTGCAAATTAATTAAGTGTGTTTCTGTTTAATTAAACACACTAGGCATTATACATGATTGATCTTTGGTTAGCTGCATTGTTTGTGTGGAGGCCATGTACCCCGGGTAACTCAAGGAAGGCAATTACGGCCACTTGGATAGAAGGTGGGCCAGTCCCTACAATTGGAGATAGAGTAGGACTCGGCTTCATATTACCTTACATGACAAGGAAAACGATATAGTCCTAACTGGATACTTTATGTATAGATAAGGAAAGTCCTTGGTCGTATTCGACTGGGTTTCCTATCCTGTAATCCTCATCCCTTCAGTATATAAGGAGGGGTAGAGAGCCCCTGGGGCATATGACAATCTCATCAGAGAATACCACGAAAACAATACACCACAACTAAAAATAGGGTATTACCTCACCCCGAGGGCCTGAACCAGTATAAATCTCGTGTGTCCTTTCGAAGTCCATTGAGTTTCGGTCCGATGAATAGCCCTATATAATTATTTCCGATACAAAACATCGACAGTTTGAATTATAGGTCTTTGGTTGCATGATCGAGTACCTTATGGCAGTGAATTAGTAATCTTTCTTAAAGCCTAGATCCTCTCATTGAGGAAGGAGTTGTGAAGGAAACAAAAAAAAACAGATTGGCACTTTCTGTCATGCATGGTGCTGATGATAGTTTAACCAATCCCATGGCTGTGATTAGAGTTGGGTGTATATGTGCGTGGTTTCTAGTTTGTGTGTAGCTACTGGTGTCCAGGAACAGTAGGTATGTTTTGCTTGATCAGAGTTGAGGGACAAATGCAACAAATCTATAAAAAGCATGCCGCCACTCAGTAAAAATAATTTACCTTATTATTCTCTGAAAATTTATGGTGATGAATATTGATGCTTATTATTCTCTGAAAAATTATAGTCATGAGCTATGCAGTGTGGTTTGGCTATGCAGTGTGTATTGGTAATCTTTAACTGACCATTTTTGAGCCTCCGACCATTTATATTATATAATCACTTCATCACAAGTTAGAATTAAACACAGTAGATGATCAATCCATTTATATATATAGGCAGCCCATGAGAGCTGAGGAGACCAATCGAATGACAATTGAAAGCTGTCCCTAACTGTACCCTGCATATACGAAGATAGTGCTCTGTATTGTTTATCGATATGTTCTTATTAGTTTTGAAAGGAAGAAATGGTGCACGAACAAGGCCTGAACGATGGTATAGATGGGGACTCAGCCCGGACGGAAGTCCCTCCAATTACCTGAACTTGAACGAGAATCAAGACCCTCAGAACGCGCCGGTAAATAAACACCTAAAGTCTATAGATTAAATCACCTATCATTATAACTCGGTATATTGAAATTCCTGTGATGTTTTGAAGGCATCTGGCCATTCTGAGTCCTCCGTCGGCAATGAACAAGGGGCACGTGTTTCAACAGGACCAAACAGAATGCCGAAGGATAGGTACACAGTTACAGCCCTGATAACGAATTGTAAACTAGAGTACAGCCGAGGCTAACCTTAAGTCATCGCAGGGAGAGTTTGTGCCAGACCGTGAGAACGATGAGCTAACGCTCGCCCTTGGGAACAAAGAGCACTCTGGCCGCACGAGGGGAGTGGGAATGGTTCCGTGGAAGCTCGGGTTTCTAGAATCAGTTGATAGCTACAGATCTTGCAGTAGGGGCAAACATGCAGAGATGTGCCTTCTGCGGGAATCAATCACTGCTGAGGTCTCATCACAGCTCCAGGCAACAATGGATCAGCAGGTTGAAGGTAGGTTGCAGGAACACACAGCAAGGTTGGCGGCGCAGTTTGAAGAAAGGTTGCAAACTGCACTAACTCAAATGCAAGCAGGCGTGACAATAATGCCTAGCTTAGCCAGTCGTAAGAAGAGCAGTTGTGCATCTACTGAGTACCAAGTACATCAATACAACACAACATATCCTGTCGACGAGATAACGAGACCAACTTCATGCAAGCTCCACATACCATGGAAGCACCTTAGCAAAGAGGTGGCTGAGGGCACGACATACCCATGCGAGAGCATGCAGGTGTTACACGGGCTTCCGCTTCCAGATGGGTATGCCAGAGTCGATGTGGAGATTGTGAAGCCCCAGCATGAGAACGTAAGACTAGAGATTCCACTGGAGGACGGTGTAACATCGTTCTGGACGATGACGAGGTTCTATCTTCTCCACATCATCCAGGTCACATGTCGCCACTAGAGGAATCACGCTAGAAGAGTCCTACACCGCCACCTCCACCTCAACCAACAAACAAAAAGAGGGCTTACGATGCTACTTCTAAAAGTGCGATCGACAAAATTAGCATCTTCACAGAAGAACAAAGAACCGCTTCGTGAGCCAACTCCATCGGGTTTTAAGGAGATGAGCGGTAGTATCATGTCGCTCCTCCGTCCTACAGAGAAGGAGAAGAAAGAACCCGTGGATTCTAAGATCCAGCAATTCTTTATCGTCATGGCGAAGAGACAGTGCACTCTACAGCCGATGCCATCAGATTATGAGAGAGTTGTGGGAAAAAAGCACCTGAGGCAAGAATCTATTAGAAATTTTAAGGCAGGTCATGGATTAAAATGCCCAAGAAAAGACCTTAATGCCCTCTTGGAACCACTCACATATCAATACAAAATTGGATATCCATTGGTTGATTCGAGCTAACTCTCCGGCCTACTGACTCAGATGAGGAGATTACATCACTGGTATAGGAGTCGCAAAAGGGCAACAACCTTCTCGGTGCGTACTATACTGATAATGACTTCCACCAAGGCGAAGGGGTGGTGTGGGTAGGTTTTATAAACATATTCCAGTTTTACCAACAAGACGCCCTTGACATCAATATAATGCAGCTCTACGACTTGTAAGTACTATTATAGTTACATAGACAACGAAGTAATATAAATTCGTATTCGGTTTCCTTCGATTGCATGCCTAACATCTTTCCCTTTTACAGAAGGTGCATGATGAAAGCCAGGAGCAACAAACTCCTAATTGGTTTTATTGATCCTTCATGCGTGAACAAAACGTATGTTGTCAACAACTTCATAAATGTTGTGGACTATTTAGCAAGGATGTTGACATTGCACAAATCCAAATCTGACTAAGTTCGGTTGCCATATTGTGCCAAGTACGTGTCTCTCTATCCATTTGGATTTCATACTAAATTCCAGCGAGATACCCATCTAATTAAGTACATATATGCGCAGTTTTTATTGGCTACTCCTTGTCATCAATATGCGTACTGATCACATCACCGTCATGTATTTCCGTTGAAAAGCACAATCAGAATATCAGGTCATCGATGCCCTGAATATGGCATACGAACACTACAACATGTCAAGTAAAAAAGAAGAATTTAGTGTCAGCCTTGGATTTCCTTGTCTCGTACAACCACCAGGGAACAATCGTGGTGTATTTTATGTGATGCGCTACATGATGTACTTTTCTGATGATATGTTATTTATGGATGAAGAAGAGGTATATATCTTCTGTAGCCACACATTTATTGAATAACTGTATTAATAGCTTCAAAATTTTTTTTGATAGGCTAACTGTTTTGTATGCAGAGAGATCATTTAGATATAAGTGCCTTAGCGGATCTTCAGATCTGGGGCCTTCAGGACGAACTTACTGACTTCATCGTTAGGGAAGTCATCAACCCAAAAGGCACACACAATATATCGAGGGACGGTCGGCCAGCGAGTGAACAAGGAGCGCCACCACCATCTGAAGATATTAATTTATCGAGTAATTCAGCGATTAAATAATTTTTGTTTGTTCTAGCTATAACGTCAAAAGACGATATGTAATGTCTATCCGATGTTTGAATAATGACTGTATACAATATATAATTAATTCGTGACTTAATAATAGTATTGTATAATTAATTTAATAAAGTGTACAAACTTCGATAGGTACAAAACGATTGACCACTATTCTTTCGTTCTGGCAAAAAAATTGAAAATTATTTATATTTTTTTATTCGGACAAAGTCTTTAGTGCTTGGTATTACTAATAACCGGCACTGATGATCTACTAACATCAGTGCCGGGTACAAGCTATCCGGTACTGATGTGGTCCCAAGGCCTCCCCAACTGGAGGTTTTCAGTGCCGGGCCTCTACCTACCACTAATGAGGCTCCCCTTATCAGTTTGGGATTCTAGTGCCGAGGCTATATCTGACACTGATTAGCTTTAAGGTCTGGCACTGATGAGGGCGTCTTTGGTAGTGAGCCTATGTGTAGGTGCATAATAAAATACAAAATATTTTTCTTTTTGGTTTTTTGTGCCTAGAAAATTCAAAATCACGTACAACACTATATGTCAGTTCTAAAACTAATACTGACGATCATATAGTCCTTATCAGTGCCGCTTTTGTAGTGCCAATTTCAAAACAGGCATAGGGTTTCTATACTAGTGAATCAAGGTGTCTGAAGCAAATTTCAGGGCAGTATAGAACCATATACTTGTTCTTGTGCTTTCCGCATCTAGCTAATCTCAAATAGTATACTAGAAAAGCACTACCTCTACTGAAATTTACTACCATATACAAGTTGTTTTAGACTTTTTAAAGTCAACATTATACAACTTTGACTACGTAAGTTAGTTAATGTAAGTTAAAAAATTATATAAGTGCAATATTATAAAAACCATTGTTATGAAAAATTTAAATATATCATTTTTATATATCAAAAACATATATTTTAAATGATATTTATGGTCAAAGTTAACTCGACTGTACGTATTTAAAACGATTTATTTTTTAGACCGGAGGGAGTAGTACTGAGTTAAACAAGAAATGCCACATTATGGACTTGAAGTACCAGAGATGTTTAGTTATATCAAAACAGCATGTTTGTTTTACAGTTTTGTAGCTACAGCCTACAATGGAGCAAACGTCGGTTGATCTAAACTCTTAGTTGCTATTGATGTTATCATCACGTGTTAACTCATATCAACACTAGTTCTCAACGAAAAAGAAATCCACGTTGCTATAAAAGTTTTGTGATATTTTTCTAGAAACATCTATAGTTTTGTGAAATTTATTCTTTTTTCTTTTGAGGAAAAGGATTTGAAATATCGCAACTAAAAAACCCTACCAACCATTCGACAATTTATTGGTATAGATTCACAGCATGCAACCTCTATTTAACACATCTACTACTTAAGAGGTCTTCCCTTCCTCAACACACACCGGCAGTATAAGCTAGGACACATCCTTGGTAACACAAGTTACTAGGTAGTAGCAGTTCAATTGTAAGAATGGGAGGTACAAGGAACGGAGCTACTACCAGTTACCCTGTAGTTTGAAGAGTCCTGGAAACTACATCAACGTCCAAACTGTCTTCCGCATGAAAAGGGCAAGAGTAGAGAAGTGGCCATGACACTGGCTATGCTATATTTGCGACATCCTCTTCAATTTTGTGCTCGAGTCTTTCGTGGAATTCATGTCATCCAAGGTGTTGTTGTGATCAGAGCGGACCTACCCATTGGACAAGGTGGGTCAGCCGGTCCAGCTACGGTTTGTGTCTTTCATATTCCTAGAGTCTCTTTGTTAACACTAGGCCACTTACACTAGCTACTACTCACCAACCTATTAATATGCGTAATGAAATAAAAACTTATACTGTGTTACATTAAGAACAAGGTTTTCAAATAACTTTATTTTAATAAAGTTAAGAAGAGATTTCAAGTAATTGTTGATCTGAGAATAGATTTATCTAAGCCCCCTAACGAACCTAGATATACTTAGTGATTTATTAGTGGTGTGTCCTCTTATATACTAACCTTTTTTTAAAGATAATTTATTAGTTAACTATTACTCATGTTTCACAAATTGACTTAATTTTATAAATTGACAGGTTTAACATTAACTTTTGATGTATAATAAGTTATATGTAGTGCAAAAATTATTGCTTTATTTTTAAATAAGGGATGCCATCTTAGATGTTCTTTTATGCCTTAATTTATTGGTTGTGTTATATTTTTTATACGATTACAATATAAATATGATATAATATATATTGTGTTTGGATGTCTTTATTAAGTATCTGATCTTTATTTTAGAGCTGTGTCCGTCACTGGTTGTGATATTCTATTCTAGCTTCTTGGTTAGATTAGCAGGAAAACAAAACAGAGGATAAAAGAGAAGTATTGGCATAAATATAATGCAGCTTATTTAATTCTGTCTACTGTCTTGGATCGCATCAAATTGAACTCATATAGAGTAGAGTATGGTTCCGGTTACTTCGACACAGGGTCTTGTACAATACACTTCAATAATAGCGATAAAATTATTCGGGCTTTGGACAAGCATCTTTTTGATGAAATTATTTGAAGTATTCCTTGATGGAACAAGTCACTTTCGTCGCTGAATTATTCCTGCGTTAGTTTTGATTTTCGTTGCTCAATTTAAAAGCTGTGCAGAATTCATCCTTGCCTTCTAGTAACAGGCAAATCGCGTGAATTTAAGGGGTATGTATCTGAAATTGAGGGCACTGGTATTTAAGCCCTGATGGTTAGAACTTAGAATATATATATAAAAAGCTTACTTTATAAATGAAAACTTATTTTACTATTTGGAGAGAGGTTGATAGGTGGTGCGCGTGGACCAGGTGCATCGATGTTGTTCACAAAGCAATGGGTCCACATGTTTGTGATTTAGACTATAGACAAAACATCAAAGATTTATAATATTGGAATTATTAGTGGATCTAGAATTTATGTGAAAAATAATTTTTAGAAAAATCTTAAAAAACCCACCTCATAAGAGGTATACATATGAACATCACTACCACTTGTTTATTTTAGTAGAGGAAGATCACCTTAAAAGGGTGAGTGCTCTCCTAGCTACATAAGCAATGTATGATGGAGAGAATTAGAAAACCACATGCGCGTGCTCGCTCGCCTCGCCGAGACCGGCAATCGAGATAGCAGGCTTCTGGAACGCCATCTCGTGAAGTTCTGCACCGGAAGAGGACGAACAAGGTTTTTAGAAAACGCTCCATACGACTGTTCATTGTTTATCTATCACGGCTCGTCTTTCTATATGTGCGGTGCATGTTGCTGCTCCAAAACCTCCTCTAAAGAGAACCACCAGCACCTCCTCCTAAACAGAACCGCCAGCTTCAAAACCTTCTTTGGAGTCTCCTCCTAAACAGAACCGTCAGTATGTATTCATTATGTTTTACGTATTTGATCTATTCATATATTGTTCCATTGTAGATATGCATAGATCGTATGAGATGGTTCTACTAGCTTATACGTTTAATGCCATGATTTATTTATGGAATAAATTAAGTCTACACTAGAAAATCAGTGTGTCTCCTGGCACGCTCAATGCTTTCTACCCCGCAAATATATTATTTATAGTGTGTTTGGGACACAACAATTTATTAAAGTTCATTAATTTAGGCTCTGTTTGACAGCTGGAGGCCAACCAAATAATCCATATCCAAAAAAAAATTGGAGCGCAGTAGCTGGCTCCCGAAATATGAACTAGCACAGTGAAGTGGCCTCCGGGTCGCCCCGTGGCTCCAGCCAAACATGTTCAAATAGGCTATGCCCTGTCGGGCCGGCCCGGGCATGGTGCTACAGTAACCGTGACCAGGCCGGCTCGGCACGGTTGGCCGTGGGCCATGCCGACACGGCCCGAGTAGCCGTGCCGTGCCTGGGCCGGCGGTACGGCACGGCCGGCCCGGAGGGCGGCGACGGAGGCCACCGCTGCCGCGGCAGGCGTCAGGCGGCCGGCGGAGACCGAGACAGGCGTCGGCGGCCGGGAGGCTGCGGGCGCAGGAGGCGACCGAGGTCAGGGAGGCGCGCAGCCGGGGAGGCGGCGGCGAAGGGCGGCGCGGGGGAGGTCGAGGCAGCCGTCCGTGGCCAGAAGGAGGCGGGCGCGGGAGGCGGCCGAGGCCGAGAGGAGTCGGGCGTCGGTGGCCGCCGGCGGGGAAGAGGCGGGCGCGGGAGGAGGCGGGCGTCGGCGGCCGCTGGCTGGGAGGAGGCGGGCATCGGTGGCCGCCGGCCAGGAGGAGGCTGGCGCGGGAGGAGTCGGGACACTGTCGGTTTAGTTGCCGCTACGGTGTATATTACAGTGTCAAACAGTGTTTCCTCTGTACGCCACAGTGTCGGAGGAAGCGACCGTTGCACACCTGCCTGTTGCTACAGTGTACATGCAGGTGACCGTTTGCTACAGTGTTCAGCCGCGTTGGCCCAGTAGCAAAGTGACACGTGTCCCAACAGTCCGAAATAACGGCTAGATTTTGAATCTAGCCGTTGGAGGACAAAAAAAATCCAAAAAAATATCAAAAAAATCTGAAAAATTGTGAAATTTTTCCTATAAATAGAGGAACCCCCAGCCACATTTTGGCTCATTCAAACCTCCCAATCTCTCCTCTTGTGCTCTATTCTCCTCTGTTTTGCTCTATTGCGCTCTAAATTTTTGATTTAGACAAAATTTTGTCTAAAATTCAAAAATTTTCCACATTCTCATAGCTAATAGCTGCAGCCTCCGATGCTCCTGCAAGGTACAAAAAAATCCTAAATTTTCTTCTTTGTTCATGCTATTTTTTTAATACTAATTTTCTCTATTTATATTGCAGGATAGATCCGAACTACCCAACGTTCCAACTGAGCGACTTCGACCTGAGCTATGTGACGATGTCACAAGGAGACAACTCCGGGTCGGCTCCTACACCGCAAGAACATCCAGAGGAAGTACATGTGGCTTCGGAAGGATCCAGAACTGCGAGCGGGAGCCTATCAACGGCAACCAACTCGAAGAGATCAAGAACTTTCTCCGCCTGGCAACATTTTGATGAAATCAAGGAAACCGATGCGGATGGAAGGGAGGTAACGTACGCGAAATATAAAATTTGTAAGACTAAACTCTCTGGAAAATCTTCTAGTGGAACAGGGCATTTAAGGCGGCATACTGAGGCGTGTTCGAAGAAGCAAGGTTACCAGCTACGACAGCAGCAACCGGTACTGAATCCTGACGGTACGGTACGTTCATAGGAGTATAACCCTCAGGTAGCACGAGAATCCCTTACCCGTTTAATTACTAGATAGGATCTATCCCTAAACTTTGGTGAGTCTCCTGCATTTGAGTTTTACATTAAAACTGCTCATAATTTTAGGTTTCAAGATGTTAATAGACAAACAACAACCCGGGACTTGGTGAATGTTTACAACCAAGATCGGGATAATATTAAATAATTATTTGCTACATGCACATTTTCTATTAGTATCACATCTGATATTTGGAGTGGTAGGGCTAAGGAAGACTATATTAGTGTAGTTGCTCATTATGTTGATGATGACTGGGAACTAAAAAAGGAGTGATAGCTTTAAAATTAATTGATGTTTCACATACTATAGAAAATATTGCTGAACGAATTTCTAGAGTTTGTAAGGATTTTGGCATCACAAATAAAATATTTGCAGTAACTCTAGATAATGCAACTGCAAATTCTAGAGCAATGGAAATTTTGCAGCCTTTATTCAATGTTTATACTGAATCATTTCTTTTACATCAACGTTGTGCTTGCCATGTTATTAATCTTATAGTTAAATCCGGTTTTAAAAGAGTAACTGTATATCTCGATTTTATCCGTGAAGCCATAACATGGCTGAATGGTTCTAATCCTCGACTTACGAATTTCAAGCGATTATGCATCACTTCGGACAAGCGTCCACGCAAGTTTCAAACGGATGCGGACCATCGGTGGAACTTGACTTATTTGATGTTGAGACATGTCTTGCTTTATACTAACTGTTTTCTTGCAGTCCAAGAATGTTGTTACCAGTGACGGGCAACCGCTACTGACAGAATAGTTTTGGCATATTGTAGAAAGGTTTTATTACTTTCTTGAAACATTTTATGATGCAACTGTTACTTTGTCTGGTGTTTACTATCCAACTGCTAATTTAATTTTGCATAAAATTTTTGAGATTGCTACTTTATTAAAAGAATATGAAGATGACCAACTACTAGGACTTGCAGTATTTCACATGAAACAAAAATATCTTAAATACTGGAGGGACATTCCATACTTATATGCTTTTGCATTTATTCTTAATCCTAGGGGTAAAATACGGGGGTTTCTAAATATTTTGAATCTTATTGGGGATGCAATGAATATTGATTACACTAACTACTATTCCGATTCTAAAACAAAATTGTATGAAATATTTTGAAAGTATGAAACTAAGTTTCAGGAAGTTCGCGTGCAAAGAGCCCCACCCGTCCCTGTCCCAGGTAAGAAGAAATTGCAGTGGGGCCGAATTTGGGGTGGTTCCTCTTCTTCTTCGAGCACCGGTGGTGGAACTTCAGCCGCCGCAAGTCCTGCACATGCTTCACTTGAAGCCCTTGAGCTGTGCACCTACTTGGATAGCGACTCCATCAACCAAGAAGATCTCAATGTTCTTCAATGGTGGAACGATCACAAGACCCAATATCCTGTGCTCTCAAAGCTAGCACGGGATGTGTTCACGGTGCATGTGTCTACGGTATCATTCGAATCGGCCTTCAGTCTTTACGGAAAAATTATTGAGGAGAGAAGAAGAAATCTCCGCAGTGAGGTGGTAGAAATGCTACTTGCGGTTAAAGACTGGGAGTTAGCCAAGAAACGTGCCCAACACACCACGGAGAACCAAGATTTGGCTGAGCAGTTCGAAAATCTTTACCTCCAAAATGAGGAACTAGAGTAATATTTTTTATTTTTGAGTGTTGATCTTTAGCTGTACTTTTTTTTCTTTGTCATGGTTTTCTCAACATTGAGTTTTTACATGACAGAGTTTTTAACGAGGCAGCTGTATTATATCAAAATCAATAAAGGTTATTGCGCAATGTTCCCCTATATTTATATAGAAATTAAATTACATAACTATATATGTGCTTCTATTTTGCTTGTTTTAAAAAATAAAAATTTTCCTCCTCTAATATCATCAAAAAATACCCTCATATTTTTTTACTCATCTCAAATAATTTTTTATATTTTTTCTTTTTTTTACAACTCCTCTATATTTTTTACCCTCATATTTTTTTACAGCGTCGGCTGCACATAGCCACAGCCCAGCAGCCGGGAGGAGGCGGGGGCGGGCCGGAGCGCGCAGGAGGGGAGGCGGCGGCGGAGGGCGGCGGCGGAGGCCGCTGCAGGTGGCGGCCGGCCGGGAGGAGGTTGGCGCAGGAGACGGTGAAGGCCAGGGAGGCGCATAGGCGGGGAGGCGGCGGCCGGCCAGGAGGAGGCTGGCGCAGGAGACGGCGGAGGCCTGGGAGGCGCGCAAGTGGGGAGGCAGCAGCGACGGAGGCTGCTGCAGGCGAAGGCCGGCCAAGAGGAGGCGGCGGAGGCCGGGGAAGTGCGCAGGCGGGGAGGCGCCAGCGGAGGGCGGCGGCGGAGGCCGCTACAGCCGTCGGTGGCTGGGAGGAGGCGGGCGCAGGAGGCGGCAGAGGCTGGGGAGGCGCGCAGGCGGCAGATGTCACAGCCCTAAATCTAAATTAAGGTAATTAGTGTTAAGCCCTAGCTAATCCTTTGCTTTGTGCTAGTTGTCACTTCCCAAGTTCTATATATCTAAAAATCCTAGAAAAATTGCTAAACATGTCAGGCGATGTGAGTAAGCCCCTATAAAAATTTCATAATTTTATCCCTTCAATAAATACTTCAACCAAGTCCCTCAAGTCAGCACGACTAGGAAGCTAGCTGAAATAAATTGGTTCACTTCTGAAATTCACCAGATGAAAATGAGGACTAATTTAGACAGAGCCCTTTCTCCAAAGTGTGTGCCAACATGAACCCTACCACCAGTATTTTTGGCTCAATTTAATTCCAAGGAAATCACATAAAATAATGAGATCAAGGCACTGGAGGATAAATCAAGCTGCAGAAAAACTGGTCTGTGTGCCTACTTTGCAATTTCACCAAAGGCAAACCAGAACACTTCTAACCACGAAATTGGTCAGCATGTTTAATACATCTTCCTCTACCTCCCATTATTTTCCCATAATTATGCTCCTCATTTACTTAGTGAAACAGTAATTTAGAGAACTGCATGTTGGACAGCTCACAAAATAGTCTCTAGAGGTTTCTTCTCTCTCAAGACACTGACCAGTGGACCCCACAAGACCTGGCCCACTTGTCAGCCTCATAGCAGCATGTGACAGTGTGTTTCACCAGGAAATTCACCCATACTCCTCCACTCCTCCTAGACCATCACTACTTGGATCCACAAGCCATAGAGTAAATCTAGCTAAATATGAGTAGAACATTGTTGCCTGACATGTGGGACCCACCAGAGGCACTGTGGAGATGGAGCAACTCAGCATTGCATGAACCAACGTGTTAGCACCTTGTTTCCCCTTTCTTTCACAGTACACAGAAGCTTAGAGGTGAGCACAAACCATGGAGCATCGACCATTTCGACTCAAACTCTGCTAGTAGAACCTCTCACCTTTCCTCTTCACGTCCTCACCAAGAACACCGACGGAGACCGCAAGGATCACCTCCGGCAACCCCTTTCTCTCCTCTGCCGTCAGTGTTCGACAGAAACCCAACTAGCTCCGGTGAGCTCCATCCCTTCTAAGCCTCGGGAACATGATCTCCATCTTCTGATCGTTCCATTTTGTCTTTGGTCGCCCTAGGAATTGCCGACCGAAGCCGCCGTCGTCCTTACCTTCGGTCCACTGAGCGCCGCCGCGACATCGTCGCTATTCCGGCGAGCTCAGGTGATCCCAGCCAGAGCCACCGCGCCTCCAGCATCGTCTTGTTTCCAGAAGACCACCGGCAGAAGGAATCAGGAAAGGATGTAGTGAAGCTCGAGATCGAGTCATCTTCCCCAAGTCCGGCCAACTACCGCCGCCGTCGATTTCTTTCTCTCTGGTAGTCCTCAGTTCCTTTCTTTGCACAGGAGCCATCCCTAGGAAGTCTCTAACCTGTTAGACACCTCACCCTAACTGCAGAACCCCGGGAGAAGGTCGCCGATGTGAAACCGAAGGAGTTCGCCGCCGCCGGACAATTTGCGCCGTCGCCATTATTGTTCCAACTTCGCCTAGACCCGCACGAGCCTTGGTGAGCATCTGGCACCTAGCAGTAACTCCCGCCTGCATGTACACAGCCAGATCTAGTCCAAAATAGGATACGCATCGTCGACCCGAAACACTCCGCCGCTGGAGCTCGCCGCCGGCGATATTCCAGTCACCCGAGGTGTCAAGAAGACCACCCTTAGCTCCACCGTGAACTCCTCTACCTTTTCTATTTTGGGCCCGACCACAGCCGAGCTGCCGTTCACCGTTGCCGACGCCGAGAAGCTCGCCGGCTCTGTCTGCTCGCGCCCGCGTCCTCGCGCCCGCGCCCTCGTGCTCTCGTGCCCGCGCCCTGCTCTGCTTTGCCTCGCTGGCCTGCGGGCCCGGGTTGCAAGGGAAATCAGAAAAGAGAGAAATAAGAAAAGAAAAGAAAATGTTTAAACTTTGTAAATTCATATCTTGGTCATTTTAACTCATTATTGAGTGAAACCAATTTTGTTAGCTCTGTAAATTTGTGAACTTTATTACTGTAAAATAAAATATGACAACTTCTATACTGGAAATATCTATAAAATATTATGAAGCAAAATTGACTTATTTTGGGCTTAAGAACTTGAAATATTTCTATAAAATTCATTGTAACTCCTTTTGAGGTAAACCAAATTTCTTTGGATTCATAAAATTGTGCTCTTTAATTTGGTAAAAATAAAAAGTGAGAACTCTGTGTAGATTATTCTCTAAAATGGAAATACCTATTATATACATCTTTTTACCTTAGAAGTTTATAAATTTCTAAAAAATTCATCCTAATAGCTAAAAATGTGAAACCACTTTTGTTAAACTCAGAAAATTGTAAACTTACTGTGGAAAAATTGTATTTAATATAAATACCTCCCAAATAGGCCTAATTAATTGCTTACCTTTTTCTTTGTTAAACTTGTAAAATCTATATCTAAATCATTTTAATCCAATTTCAGTGAACTCAATTTTGTTAGAACCAGTAGGTTATACACTTTCATCTAAAATAATCACACAAATAGAACCTTAATGGAAATGCAAGTTACCCCTAATACACTAAGGTGATACAAAATAATTCCAAATCTGCCATTTTCAGCGTATATGGCTTGTTATTTTGTATCTCACAAACCAGAGATGGAATGACTTGGTTCTTTTTCGTAAAATCTTAT
Organism: Oryza meyeriana var. granulata; assembly: GCA_003991445.1. Classification (NCBI taxonomy): domain Eukaryota; kingdom Viridiplantae; phylum Streptophyta; class Magnoliopsida; order Poales; family Poaceae; genus Oryza; species Oryza meyeriana. The sequence goes on along the minus strand of RYFJ01001041.1, from coordinate 212,552 downwards.
TAGGACATGCCTACCCTCTGTAATTATATCCCATAATTAATTGATCATGTGGCATAGACATGTTTAATTGCTTCTTATTTACATATTGCTTCTTATCGAAGATTCTGAGGATACGGAGTACGTGAAGTTCATCCAGAGCCTGAGTGTGACCCCTCGCTGCAGCAAGGCAAGCGTCTAAGCATATTGAACCTATGTTTCAATAAATTGATTTGTTGCGAAAACAATATCTATATGCATGCTTCAGTCTATTTAAAATGGGAAAACGGGTAGAGTCAATATTACCCATATTACCCAATTGTATGCATTTCCATTCCTTGGTTATTGATGCCATGGTTTATACATTGTCACCACTGGTTAAGGACTTTGGGATACTTTTATTTACCGAATGCTTAGCCATGCTTATTCTAGACTTAGCAAAATCCGATAGATGGAGCTATCGGTTCAAAATTAGTTGAATGCGAATAGAGGGTTAAAATCTGACAAGAATAACTTCTAATTAATAATTGAGAATATGTTTGACTTGGACGGATGATAGGGCGATGAAGGGATGGTGTTTTCCCGATGCACGTAGCTCCGTCTGGTCGTTAAGGACCGAACATGTTGACATCTTATTCAAGCACCCTACGTACTTCCACACGCGGAGTGGGACGGCTTAACTCAGTAGCCACGGAGGCTGTGGCCATCTACGCCCGTTCGTCAGTCGTGAGGAGGGATTTCCGTTGGAGACCTCAAGCGCGCCTGGCTATGCCCGGAGGTGCCTCCCACGACGGTGAGCCCGCCTTAGTCATCACACACGCAACAACTAAGTCATCGGGGCCCAGACGTGGTTTAGGTGTTGGGGCTAAGCGTGCGAAAGGTTTTGTTGTGACCTCTAGTCCGCACCAATGTGTAGAGTGTGGTACAGATATGTACGTATCAAACTAGAGTGTAGCCGTTGGGCTTCTATCACATCATGTGGTAAAGATGTACACCTCTGATCAGAGTAAGAACTATTCGAGTAGCCGTGTCCACGGTTACAGGACGACCGCTTGATGTGTTAGTTAGTCATGTTAGCATCCAACTTGGGTTATGTGATTATACCATGACTTAGGATAGTCATGGATGGATGGGTTATATATAAGGGATTTTTAATGTAAATTGACTTGGCTTAGTCATGAAAAATGGTGTGCTAGTGTAGCACAATTTTTGGGCAAGGTGGCCCCTGGATGATGCTTAAAGCATGTTTATGCTTATTTATGTTCCATTTTCAGAAACCATATACTTGCTGTCTTAAAAATTTCAGATGGAGTTATTTCACAAAATGCTTATAGTTTCAAGTATTACTTGCTCAATGAAATCAGCTTTGTGCAAAATCAAATCAATATAGCCTTCTTCCTTGATGTAGAAACCAGCATCTTCCTTTTACTATTATTAGTGTGTAAGTCTTGCGGATACCCTTCGTACTCACGTTGCATCTTCAGTGAGGATAACGGCGAAGATGGTGTGCTCTACTATTATCCCGCCGAGGGTGGCGAGGATAATATGTAGTCGAAGTTATGCTCTATCCCCAGTCGGTTGCCCTGTGGTATGGGTTTCGGCACCATTGGTTTTTGCTTTGTGTTTATTTCCGCTGCAAATCTTTTGTGTCACTTTGTGATGAATTAGGGTATGAACCCTCTATGTAATATCTATAACCCTGCTGTTCGTTTATCCATATTTAGAGTACTTGTGATGTTTATCAATTGCTTGCGATGAAAGTGTGAGGTTAGTCGCTTTCCTGGGGACTAGCTGAACATGAGTATGAGTTGTGTATAATTGAGATGGTTGGGGGATAGCTATTGTGGTTCGAGTCCTCTGGCGGTACGTATCGTGTTTGGTCGCCACCATCGAGTGGTTTGACGGGCGTATGACGGGGAGGACTGGCAAGCTATCCTTATGATTATCTCTTTGTATACTTCTTGGTATTTTGGATTGTATTGTGAGTGGGTAAAGATTATGGCAAGTCTGCGATGAGGATGGATGGTTACCGCATTTATTCGGGTTTTATTCGAGACCCCATCTATTTAAATAGTTCGCGTTGCCGTAATAGTTACTCTTCATAATGCACTTCTGGGGTGCCCACAGCGGAGGGCGGCGGCGGGACGTCGTTGCAGCGCGGCGGCCGCAGGAGGACCGGTGGCGTCTCGGGTAAGTCCTTGCTACAGTGAACTGGGCTGGCCCGGGCATGGTGGGCCACCGATGAGCCGTGCCGACACGGCACGGCCCACGACCTCGGCGTGCCATGCCTGGGCCGAGGGAAAGGCATGCGGGCTGGCACAGCACGGCCCGCTATAGCAACCATGCCTAAACGGGCCATGCCGGACCGTGCCTCGGCCGGCACGGCCCGGTCCGGCCCGTTTGGCCACCTATAGCTCAGCTCCGACCAATTTGCAAAAATGCCCATGGCAGTTGCTGTAATTACCTACAAACAGCTCGAGCCATTCTCCCGCACCCACATGCGCGCCTCTCCCTCGCTCTTCTCTCTGGGCGACGCGGTTGGCGACGCATGGAGAGCTTCCGGCGGCGACGCGCAGTCTTTTGCCGGAGGGTGGAGCAGGCGGCGGCGCAACCCATCCCCCTCTCATTATGGCAATCTCCTTCCCTACCCCTACCCATGGCGGCCCGGCGATGAGATCCAAAGGGGCGGTGGGAGCGGGCAGAACCTAAGACGTGGCGGCAACGACGGAGTGGTAGATCCAGAGGCAGTGTCTAAGGCAGACGGGGTGCACGGAGGTGACGGCAGTGGCAACCTCTCTCCAGGTCGAATCCTCCATTGAGAGAGGATTTTCTCCAAACCCTAGAACTTTTTCCACCCCTCCCTTCAATTTGCACCCTTTCTGTGTTTGATTGCAGAAATTGGATTCATAAGTGAATGTCATTGAGTATGATTGTTATATTCTGATTTTGCACTGATAGATACAAACAGCAGAAACCGTCAGATAGAATATTGCCAATTCTATTATCAGCCAAATATCTATTGTTTGTAAACGTGGATACACTGATTGACTGATAAAACCACCCAAGCATTTAGCAGTTTTATTCTCTGATTTCACTGACACTGGACATGAGAGAATCAAGTGAGATGAAAATTTTCTCTCTTGCTGGACAGCCCGAAGCACAGTAGAGCTTGATTTTTCAAAGAATTGTTTAGAGGATTTTGATGATTTCTATTTAGGGGATTTAATTCAAAATTGGATCTGGGGCCGATAAAATTCTGAGATTTATGGAGAGAATTTTTGGATATTTTGTCTGGATAAATATGTAATATATATACATATATACATATACATATATATACATATATATAACATACATATATATACATATATATACATACATAGGAAGAAGTGACTTTTGGAGAATTGGAAAGTATAAATTTTGAATTTTTGTTTGACATCTCGGAATTAATCAAAGGAATTGAAGAGGGACTCTAATATATTTTATATATGTTATATACATATACATATATATAATTGAAGGAGGAGTCTAGAGAGAGTATTTGAAAGGATAAGTTGGAGATTTAGTTTCGGATTTGGATTTGGAGTTCTGGGACTTTTTGGGAATTTTGGGAGGATTTTCTGTGTTTGGATTTGAGCACAAATATTATAGATAGATTTTTGGAGATATCTGGAAAAGAAAAGAGGAGATACAACAGGCGACTTTGAATCGGAACTTTGATTTAAATTGAACTTGATACCCTGGGATATTTTGGAAATTTTGTAAAGGATTAGAATTGGAGGACCTCGAGGAATTTTAGAATTGGATTAATTCTTGGATTTGAGAGGGTTCAGGAGTATAAATTAGCACATTTCGAGAAGGGAATTCTCGATGGATTTAGGGTTTCCGAGAGAGGAACAAATGAGGGGATTTTGCGGAAAGGTCATGGTGACTTTCGAAGAGTTTTATTGGATGGCTCGAATTGCAAAATTTGAACCCATGTATAGAGAATTTTTGAAAGGTATTTGATTTTGGATTTTCTGAGGAATTTTGAGAGAGACAGTCGAATTGCAAAATTCGAGTCTCGGATTTTAGGAGAGAGTTTAGGACCAAGATTTTAGGGTTTCAAGGGAGGCTTTGATCTGAGATCTACGGCACTTAGTCCTTAAGCACACACAAAAAGCCAAAATTTTTGAAACTAAGGTTTTTACAAAAATAGTTTTTAACGGCCCGGAAACCGGGGCATTACACTAGGGTGATTGAGGTGTCAATCACAAGTTTGTAATCCATCATAGGATCGAGAGAGTGATTGAGCTATTGAAGAGATGACATAAAGTCTCGCCTTGAGCTCAATCGATATCATGAGGCAAAGGGATTTGTACATGAGGACATTACAGGTTTAGCCGATGTGATCTTTACGTATATTTTGGGGTTAATATGCCTTGCTAGAGGCTCATTAACAGTGACCAGAAAGGTGTTTCCGTTGTGACAAATATACGTGAACCTACTGGGTCGCAACGTTAACGGCTGAACACTTATTCGAATGTGATTCGCAATATGGGCTTGATTCGGATAGAGATCCGAGTAGACTCTTACTGCCTCGGTCCACGAGTCCGAGAAGGAGGTCTATATATAGGGAGCGAGGGCCGAAGATTGACGTGTGTGTTTTTTCTGTTGGCCTCGAGCTAAACCCTAGCCGCCACCTCCCAAGCCAAACCCTAACCGCTCACGAGTGCTAGTACACTCGCGATCGGCGTTCCAGCCCCGAACGTGTGGATACCAGTAGAGGCGCTGCTCGTTGCGCGTTGACGGCCGGAGATCGACTACTTCCACTACTACCTCAATGTGCGCGTGGTTGGACCGGCTTCTCCAACCCTTCTTCCGTTGCACTGCGCGTATAGTGGTAACGATTAGGGATGAAAACGGATTGGAAACGGTCAAAAACTAGCTATACCATATTCGTTTTCATATTTTTTTCGGAATCGGATTCGGAATCAGAAACCTCGGATACGAAAACGGAATCGAATATTACCGGATACAGATACGGAGCGAATACGAATCGAAACGAATACGGTAACGAATATTTATTCGAATATAAAAACCCCTCAAACTGAACTTTAGAAACCAACGAAGAGAGACAACCTATTATTTTTTGTAAAACAATATATTAATATTTCCAAAATTTTAGCTAAACAATATATACAATAAATTTCAAGCATCCATATCAACAACACATTACTAATTTCTATACAAGTATATCACCATCTTCGATTTAATCACAAATTTTAGATATAGTAATTTTAAACGTTTATATCAACAAAAATAGTTTAATCACATGATCAAATTTTCCATCACAAAATAGTTCATCCACATGACATGGACCATGCACATTGACCATCCAAATAGTTTAAATACTCAATCAAATAATTTATCACAAAATAATTCATCCCCATAGATCACATCACATAAGCTTAGTTCATCACACACATTAACATAGGTTCATCACAAACATTAACATAAGCTTAGTTCATTACAAACATTAACTTAGTTCATCACAAACATTAACTTAGTTCATAACATAAATATTCAGCAACATTTCCTTCAAATATCCATTGGTGATATGTCATCCTCGTCATCAAAACACTCCACATCATCATCTTCCTCATGATTTGTAGCCTCGGTCTGTGAATAAAAGATTGATCACATATTAGTGGAAGTATGAAAGTCAAACAAATAATTCTATGAGTGAGTAATAGAAGCACAAACCATGGTCAAGAAAGTAGCAAAAGTACGCTCAAGGCTGTCCATGTCAATCTCATTAATGATAGACCCAACCACATTTCCACCTAAGTGTTCACAATCATATAATTACTCAAAATATAGAATACTTGCTGAAATATAGAATACAATTGTACAGTTAACTTAAAATTACCCTTTCTTGATGCTGCAGTCCAGTCTTTAGTGCAAATCAAAGCTTGCACAATTTCAGGATCTAGACGGCTGCGGAACGGATCAACAACACGTCCACCGGCACTGAAAGCTAATTCTGAAGCTGTAGTTGATACTTAAATTGATAGCACATCACGAGCAAGTCGAGAGAGAATAGGAAGCTCATGTTTCTTTAGTGACCACCAATGCAAAATATGAAATGTCCTTTTGTCTTTTGTGTCCCATTGCACTAGTGGTTGATCCATATACACTTCCAACTCAGTTTTAGTGCCTTTTCCAGGAGGCACTACTCCCACGCAAGTAATTCAAAACATCTGCATCAAGTTCATCGTCACTCTCCCCATTCTTATCCTCACCCACTGCAGAATCCTTTTGCACACTTATATCAGCTACATTGTTTGATTTTGTTGAACTAGACATATAAGCATTGAATAGCTAGTTGATAACATCCATGAAATTCTTAATTTGTTCTGCAGCTTTATCACCATAAATCTTATCTGCATAGTAGTTGACCAACTGTGTCTTAAACCTAGGATCAAGAAAGCAAGCTACAGAAAGAGCCATATTGGACTTTTCCCAATATTTATCATACTTAACTTGCATTTTATAGCCCATAGATGCTATAATTGGATCAGAACTGCTGCACCATTCAGATATTGCAAGCTTAATTTGACAGAATTTAGTAAAAAATAGATTTGCTGTTGGATATGCACTGCCAGAGAAGATCAAAGTAGCATCATAGAATCTCTTTAAACATGAGCACAATGATTTTGCCATGGTCCAATTACCAGTTGTTGGTGCACAATGAAGATATTTGCTTCTATGACGAAGAAAAAGCCTATCAAAAGCTGGTCTATAATGAATAGCTTGCTTTAACATGAGATAAGTAGAGTTCCATCTAGTTGGAACATCCAAAGAAAGACCACTATTGGTATCCAAACCATCACATTCTGAGGCACACTTCATAAATTCTTCCCATTGTAATGTGGAATTCTTCACAATTGTAATTGTGTTTCTGATATTTGAAACAGCTGATGCAATTTGCTTTAAGCCATCTTGAGCAACAAGATTGAAAATATGATTCAAACATCTCACATGAAAAAATGCCCATCACATATCAAGGGTGATATCTTATTGAGCTTTAGTACTAACCCCTTAGCACATGAATCATTGGCTGATGCATTATCCAAAGTAAGTGCAAGCAATTTTCTATCAAGGTTCCAGTCCAATATACTATCATAAAATTCCTTGCACAAGTTTTTCCCTGAATGATGGCCCTCAACATGCATAAACTTGACAATTCTTTTTTGCATGCACCAATTATCATCTATCCAATGCACAGTGATGCACATATAACCTTTATTTTGATTTGAGGTCCACATGTCCATGGTTGTACTAAAGCGGCATGAAAGTGTTTTGAAGTACTCATATAATTTCTTCTTTTCCTCCATAAATATATTCAATATATCTTTCCTAACAGTTATGCGACTTTTGATTGGAAAAGTAGGACGCAAGGACTTGATAAAATCCACAAAGTACTCATGCTCAACAATACTGAAGGGATACTCATGCATAATGATTGCCAAATAAAATTTCTTCAAGCTAATAGCCTCATCATACCTGTAAGTATCAACAGATGTAGTTCCACTGCCGCTCTCATCCTTTTTGAGGTTTAGAAGCTGCTGGCCACTTTTGATTTGGTGCTTGTGGGATAAGTGATTCCAAAATACCGATGTGCCCCTGTTGGTCTCACGATGAGATTTATAACTACACTTCTTGCACTTAGCCCACAGCTCCACAATCTCTGTCCCATCATCTTGTGCAATCTTTTTCTCAAACTTGTCAAAGTGCTGCCAAACCTGAGAACTACACTTCTTTGCTTTTTTTCCAAGAGGAACATCCGAAGCAGCAGTAGTATCCTCTGTCAAATCCACTTCAACTCTTGGTGCCGGTGTCGGGGCGATTGGAGCAAGCGCTTGTCGATTCTCGGCATCTCCTCCCTGTCCCTCCATGGGATGAGTTGGTTGTGATGTTTGCAAAGCTGCTACACTTGCGCTACTGCTACTTGCATATGATGACGAATCCATGACCTACATATTGTCCAAGCAGATAATGAATACTTAATATATTAATTTGGTGAAATCATTCGTAACATTTCTAACATAAAACAAATAAACTATCAAAGTATATTTAATATTAGATTTAACTAGATGGTTTATTAGATGGTTTAGGCACGGTTGGAGATATCCTATTGTTAGTGGGGAGAGTATTTGGCTGTATCTTAACTTGAACAAGATCACCACTGGTGTGATTGTTAGGACCATAAAAGGCCACTACCATTATCCTGAATTTCATCTCCTTATTAGGAAGCACAAACTTGTTGAAATTGATAACCAGTATGCCTAGCAACATTGTGTGACTGAGAGCTTTAATGTGGGTTGGACATCATAATTCATAGATTATAATCAGATAACTCAAAAAAATTCTAGCTCACTAACAGCAAAACTAGCCATTCTGATGTTACATTTGGTCCACTAACTACAAATCTAGTTATGTCTGGTCCACTAGCAACAAATCTAGCTATTTCTGATATATTAAATAGCACTCTAACAATTAGTCTCTAGTGTGGATAGCTTCCAGAAGAATACTTATTTAGAACGAAAAAGACATGAAATCGAACTATTCTTGGAAAAAGCAAAATTCAGAGTAAGTGGTTGAAAGATGCCACTAACTTACAAGCACTAGCTTACCGGGGGCATCGGCGTCGGGATTGCCCTGGGCGACGACGTACTCCCCCGAGGGCCTCGACTTCCAGAACTGGCGGCAGAGCCGCGGCGGCGGAGGGAGTTTCCGACGGTGAGGATGCGCTAGCAGGGGCACCGGCACGGGCACCGGAGCGCGCCGCCGCCGCCGTCGACGCCCGGGGACTGAGCGGGTACAGCTGGCGCCGGTGGCCGCGGAGGCGCGAGGGCGCGGAGGAGGCCGATGCCCGCGCGGGGCCCGACAGGAGAGCGGGCACGGGGCTCGGGGCCCGGCGCCGGCGGCCGTGTGCGTGAGGGATGCGCTAGCGGCCGCGGGGTCCGGCGGCGGCAGTGGCCACGGGGGCGCGAGGCTAGCAGCGGAGGAGCCGATGGGGGCCGGGGCCTGAAGGGAGGCGGCCCGTGGGGGCTCGGGCCCGGCAGGTGGCGGCAGACGCAGGCACGAGGGTTGGCGCGGCGGCCGCGGGGTCCGCGGCGGCGGTGGCGCGGGGGCGCGAGGCCGGGCGGCCGGCAGAGGGGGCGCGGGGCCCGAACGGGGAGGCGGCCGCGGGGCTCGGGGCTGGCGGCGGCGGCCTCGGGGTCCGGCGACGGCTGGCGCTGGATGGGAGTGGCGTCGTCGCTAGATGTGGTCCTGTGGAGAGACTCAGATCTGAGACTGAGAGAGACAGAATCAGAATGGCATAAAAGCTAGAGTTAGGTTAGTAGTATGTCTAATGGGTGATGCGGATATCCGAAAATTTTTCCGGATAATTTTCGACCGAATCCGAAATCCGCCGGATAATGCCATTACCGTATTCATATCCGTATCCAAAAAAAATTATCCGTTTCCGTATCCGAATCCGAAATTATCCGAAAATTATCTGACCGATCTTATCCGTATCCGAAATTTCGGACGGTTAGCGGATATTATCCGAACCGTTTTCACCCCTAGTAACGATCCATGATCCCTCTCTCGCATGATGTCCTGGTGTGCGCAGTAGAATTTTTTGTTTTCTGCTATCGTAGCCTATGCGTACTCCTTCAGTTGTCGACATCTGAAATATTCAAAGAGAGATATTTACCTTCATATCAATGGGATTGCATTTTCTAATCACACCAACTTTGACATGAGCTATAGGGGCACATATATATAGTTCAATAACTATATGAGAACCTTTCTATTTTCATGCTTGTCGATGTTTTGTATTGGCAATAAATATATAGGGCTACTCGTGAGATCTAAACTTGATGGACTGCAAAGGAACACGAACGATTTATACCGGTTCAGGCCCTCGAGATGAGGTAATACCCTACGTCCAATTATGGTGTTTTGCCTTTGAGATTGTATGATTTTGATCTTGGTGATCCTGTCCTCAGGGGGCGCCCTGTCTTCCCTTTTATACCGGGGCACCGGGTTACAGAGTAAGAATCTCAGTCGGACTCTGACCAAGAGATTTTCTTCTAGGAATACAATATGCCCGACTAGGACTATATCCTTTCCCTATCATACAGGGTTATGTATGTCGAGTCCTATTGTATCCCTAATTATAAGGTTAGGCCCATTCTCTGTTCGAGTGGCCCAAATGCTTCTCATGAGGTACCCGGGGCCCATGGCACTGACAGCAACCCCTAAGACCTTCATAGTTGAGTCACAACTGATGCCGAGTGCTCATTCTCCACGGTGAAAAATTCCCGAGTGCATTGCTCCTGAGCACTCTTTGTCCGAGTGCTTCTTCTCCCGAGTTTTGCTTCATGTTAGCTGGCAACGAGACTGTGAAGGGCTTCATAGAAAACTATGAATAGTGTGCGTCGAATAGGCGTACCTATTAGGTGTAGCCCCCGACTTTATGCTTAATTGTGAAACAATTAAACATAAAGTCAAAGATCTTTAACCTTGTAGTCTTTCCCCAGTAGTATACTACTCGGTATGTAGACTCTTCAGCATCATGTCAGCTGGAATAATTTTTGCTTATGGCAATTGGGGGCTAAGCATGTAAGCCGAGTACCACATCTTGGATTTTAACCCAATGTGTGGTCAGGTGTACTTGAGAAATACCTGCATCCCAATTTTAATGAAGACTAGCTATCGATCCTTATAAGGATGTATTCTTAATGCCTGGTAAATAATGCAAATATATGAATACATGTCTCCAGCAATTAGGCTTTCATGAAGTATATCTGATTATTTAATTGGTTTCTGTGAATAGCATCTATACTATGATTTTAACATAGCCAGCAGTCGACTCTACAGAGCATGCTACTTAGAAACTCATATCTTGTGGCCCAGTACCGAATTAGCCGGCCCAAGCCTACTTATCAGCACAGGCTCTATAAAAGCAGGGAGAGAGAGAAAAGATTCCCTCATCTTCTTCAATCCATCCATCGTTTCGTCTTCCAGCTTCCGCGCCGAAACTTTTCATTGTGTCTTGCTAGGGTTTGCCATAGCCGGCGTCTTCCGCGCAAAACTCGAGTGATTCCACTCCGCCGCATCCATCCCAAGCTTGGAAAAACATTTCCCCCAAATTTTCTTACTCCCAACAATGCCGAGAGCTTCACTCGAGATCCCTGAGGTGTCCGTGGAGGCTTGGCCGGTCTCGGACTGCGGCTTGACAAAGCTGAAATATCTGGAGAAACAACTGATGCTGCAACAGCGAGAAGTCATCCATTGGCGCATCACCGAAGGGGAATCTATTCTGGCGACCCGATCTGGTGAGACTGTCGCCTTCACCTCTTTTTTCCACCGGTCTTACCCTTCCCTCTTCGGATTTCTTCTGCCAACTTCTATCCTTCTACCAACTGGAGTTAGTGAATCTGAACCCCAATTCCATTCTGTAAATCTCCATCTTCGCTACATTGTGCAAATGTTTTCTAGAGGTTAAGCCCCATTTCAACCTTTTTTTGGTATTTATTCCATATCAAGCCCCAACCATCCAAAAATAAAGTCCAGGTGATTGGGGGAGCCGGTCTCCAACCCATGAACGAAATGAAAAAGATCTATCTCTCTGTTCCTTTGAAAACCTCTCTTAAGGGCTGGCATAGAGAATGGTTTTATTATTCCAATCTCGAACCTTCTTTACCCCCTTTCACTGTCTCTCCTCCGGTGGTTCTGCCCAGCTTGTCTTTCGGGCCAAATTACGAAGAGATGGGCCAGGTATACCAACTGATAGAGAAGATCAATCAACTAAAGAGCTCGGAATTAGTAGGTCCCTGGATAGCAAGGTGTTTCCTAAACCGCTGCACCAGGCCACTAAAGCTGAGAAGCCATTTCGGCTAGGATTACCAGGCCAAGAATGATCCCAGCCAAGAATATTCGGATTTGACTGATGCGAATAAGGTGGCCGACACCTTGCTTGGCTTTTTTGTTAACGGGGTTGTAGAAACTAAAGACGCCGAGCGCGCTACTGTAGCTTACAGCCAGAAAAGGCCTTGGCCACAGGTAATCTTGAAAAGCTAACTTGGTATTGCTATTCACTGGTGATGAATATCTGGGGACATTTGTCTAGAATCATCCTCCAATGTATGATGTATGTTGTTGAAACATTTGCAGGATTGTGAGGAATTTAACGATGACTCCCTTGTCGGCCACCAAAATGAAGAAGAGGCCGGCCAGTCCTTCTGTTGCTCAGCCTAGCTCTAAGAGAGCTGGGAAGAAACCCATCGAGAATCTAAGCAAAAAGAGAACAAGCAAGCCGAGCGCAGCGCCGGCGAGTCTAAGGATTAAAGACCCTGCCTGTCTAGCCCCTAAGCTGCCAAGCCCGAGGCCTTCTCCTTCGAGTTCAAGGCCAACAACATCGAGCTCAAGGCCGACTCCACCTATTACAAGATCAGCAACACCGAGCCCAATGAGGTGCCGCCGAGTAGCTCGATGCCCCAGTCGGCTATGCCAGAAACAGGGCGACTAGAGGTAAAGCGCCACCGTCGACTGCCGCGCCGATTGGCCCGACAGCCAGCAGCTCTCCACTACCAACATCTTCTAGAGCTTCCTCGTGGAGGTTCAAGATTTCCAAGAGGTAAGCGATCTTCAATCTTCCAAGAGTCTTGAACGATGTGATAGTATCTTGATACTTGACTTATTGTGTAGGAAGTGAGTCAACATTGATCCCAAGGGAACCACGCCAGCTGCTCTTGTTACCGTGCCGTCCCCAGCCGAGCCAGCACCAACAAGTTCGTCTGCCGAGCCAGAGACTGCCCCAGCTGTAGAGGTTGAAGCAGTCCTGACAGCAGGACCAATAGTGCCAGCTGACCAAGGGGGGAGTGCTGAAGCTGCTGCTCCAGCCCCTAAGCAAATCGCTGAAGTCCCAACAGCCACTGAATCCAAGGCCAAGACCCCATCGCCATTTATATCGTCGTTGTCTTCAGATGAAGTGGACATCCCCCGACTCGAAGCCCCTCCTCGTGACTTCCCGAGAACGTTCCATTGGGTATACCCTGAGGGAGTCGTGGAGAGCTACGAGCATGATGAACAAGCCGCAGCAAGGGAGTGTGAAGTTCTTCTTCATGTTGCAATCGCCGCGTCCAGGGGAGTTCAGGTGTATATCAAATCTTGCTATGTTGAGTCCTTGACTGTTCTCCTTAATCTGGTACTCTGCTATTTTGACTCTATTTTGCTCTGAGCAGAAGATCGTCGACCACTCAGAGAAAGTGAACAAGGTCCTGGCCCAGCTCGCCCCACATCTTCAATGACTGAGCCAACTCCAGGCCACCAAAGACGACCTGGAACAGACTAGCCGAGAGAAGGAAACTTGGCTAAGGGGAGCAATAGATCAGCTCAGGGACAAAAAAGTAGATCAGCTTAGGGATGAAATGTGGGGTTTAGCCAAGAAGATCAGAAGTAAGTCTTCTGTATTATCCTCCTGACTAAATCCTGAGTCTATCTCTCCAGCTTTATTGATTCCCGACTGCCTTGTTGAGTTCTGATTGCAATCTCGAGTTCTTGACTATTCTAATTTGCAGCCCCCGAAGCCGAGTTGAAAACCCAAGCAGAGGAGAGGAAACAATAAGAGATTAAGCTGAAGGAAGCTAAAAAGGCTAAAGCCGAACTGGAGAAAGCCAAAGCCAAAGTGGATGCCGACTATGCGAGTAAGCCTCCTCCCTGACAATAACCTTAACCGGTCTTCTTGTTACTCTGACTGCATTGTTCAGCTAACAAGTATACGTATTGATGAATCTAAACAGCTTTGAAAGCCAATGCCCAGACCCAATTCAGCGCCTTTGCAGAGGAGATCAAGGTTGTCAAGGAGTCACGGGAAATTCTTGTCGAATCTGTGAAAGGGCTCCTTGACATTATGGAGCCTCACCATGCTGGGACCAGCTCCAGTACAGTCTCCCAGGTGCAGGCACGCCTTAGCGAAGCCCCGAGCATCTTGAAAAAGTACTCGGATGAGCGTGTCGCTGATCTGAGTACTCGAAACAATGCCGGTTAGATCGCCTGAGGAGCCACAGTCAGATCTGGCAGGGGGATCTAGCTCTGGTTCGGCACGTGCTGATTCTGGTGGTCCTCCAGAACCTACAACTTCTACTGTTCAAGGTTCAGAATGTGAAACAACTTCTGAAGTCTCTGCTCCTTTACACATTCAACAACGGCATCCACCAGAACAAATAATAGGTAATATTGGTGAGCGTACTACAAGGTCTAAGGTAACTCATGATCATGTGACTTTTGCTTTTGTTGCTTCTTTTGAACCCAAAGATGTTACTTATGCATTAACTGATGAATCGTGGATTAATGCCATGCATGAAGAACTTGAGAATTTTGAAAGAAACAAAGTTTGGACTTTAGTTGAACCTCCTCTTGGTCATAATATTATCGGAACTAAATGGATTTTCAAAAATAAACAAAATGAGGATGGTTTAATTGTGAGGAACAAAGCTAAGCTTGTTGCTCAAGGTTTTTCTCACGTGGAAGGGTTGGATTTTGATGAAACTTTTGCTCATGTTGATAGAATTGAAGCAATTAGACTTTTGTTAGCTTTTGCTGCTTCAAAAGGTTTTAAATTGTATCAAATGGATGTTAAAAGTGTTTTTCTTAATGGTTTTATATAGGAGGAAGTTTATGTAAAACAACCACAGGGTTTTGAAAATCCTAATTTTCCCAATCATGTTTTTAGATTGTCAAAAGCTTTGTATGGTTTGAAACAAACTCCTAGAGCATGGTATGATAGACTTAAAAACTTTTTGCTTGCGAAAGGTTTTCAAATGGGAAAAATGGATAAAACTTTCTTTGTTCTTAAGCATGGTGATAATCAACTTTTTGTTCAAATCTATGTGGATGATATCATCTTTGGTTGTTCATCTCACGGTTTGGTTGTGGAGTTTTCTGAGACAATGCGCAGAGAATTTAAGATGAGTATGATGGGTGAGTTGACGTTCTTTTTGGGGCTACAAATCAAACAGACACCACAAAGTACGTTTATACATCAAACAAAGTACACTAAAGATCTTTTACGACGATTAGAGATAGAGAATTGCAAGCCTATCACTACACCTATGGGATCTACTACTGTTTTGGATGCAGATGAAGATGGTGAAGTTGTTAATCAAAAAGAATACCGAAGTATGATTGGTTCTTTACTTTATCTTATAGCTTCAAGGCCGGACATATAGTTTGTTGTGTGTTTGTGCGCTCGATTTCAAGCTTCTCCACGTGTTTTGCATCGTCAAGCCATCAAGCAGATTTTGAGGTATTTACAACACACTCTTGAATTTGGCATTTGGTATTCGACATCATCATCTATATGCTTAAATGGTTATTCGGATGCGGATTTTGGTGGTTGTAGAATTGATAGAAAAAGTACTAGTGGAACATGTCATTTTCTAGGAACTTCTTTGATTGCATAGTCTTCTAGGAAACAATCAAATGTTGCTCAATCAACTGTTGAATCTGAATATGTTGCTGCTGCTAGTTGTTTTTCACAGATTCTTTGGCTTATTTCAACTTTGAAAGATTATGGTCTTACTTTTGAGAAAGTTCCTCTTTTTTGTGATAATACAAGTGCTATTAATATTGCTAAGAATCCGATACAACATTCACGCACTAAGCACATTGATATTTGTTTTCACTTTTTGAGGGATCATGTTCAGAAAGTAGATGTTGAATTGAAATTTCTTGATACTAAATTGCAATTGGCAGACATTTTCACTAAACCTTTGGATTCATCTCGTTTTGCATTTCTTCGGGGAGAATTGGGTATTATTCATCCTTTTGGCATGTTTTAAGGGGATTTTTTGTGCTTTTTATTGCTTTAAATTTTCATAAAATAAAAGAAAACAAAGAAAGTTAAAAAGATGAGAAAAGAAGAGCTTTGACTTTACCTCTAGTATATTCTTGTACTTGCTAGCAATATGAGTGCGGTCTTTTGGTCGCTAGTTTAGCTTGTGTGCATTTTAATCTTCATGTGAGCCTTTGATGTTGCTTTTAAGGGAGATGATGCATGACACTTAAATTCTTTTACTTGAATTAAGTAAATATTCAATATTAACACAGTGCTGGTTTGGAGAAATTATGCTCATATATATGCTTGCTGAAATTTTCACTCCTCAGATGCTCTAGAGATTCCTCAAGTAAAAAATATATGCTTATATGAGAGAAAAAAAATGGATACCAAATCCTTGGAAACAATATTCACGACAAGGACATATCCGAAGTGAGGAAAATAATGGGTGCCGAATCCTTGGAAACAGTATTCACGATAAGTACGTACCCGAAATAATTGAGAGATTTTCTTTTGTGCTATTAAAAGGCAAATTGAGCAGAAGCTCAGAAATAAAACTTGATGAAAATTCTCTTGTAAAGGACAAGTTAATTTGAGAAAGAGTATCTAGTTCAGCTTGTCTATGTGTGAGATTTTTTCAATCTATGTGCTAGTGATTATGTTGCATTATAAATTGCTCGAATACATGAATCTTTACTGCTGATTTGAACTTATCTGTAATATCCATGGTTCATGTTTATATTCTAATTCATACTTGTTAGCTAGTTGATCACTTTATCTCCCTTGTTGATGCAACACATGTTCTTGAATTGCTCTAGGTATACTTCAAAGTTCTCAAACAAAAAAAAAGAATATAAACTTCTTGATGAAATCATTGTCAAAAGGGAGAGAATAATACAAAATGATGTATTTTTTTATAAAAAGGGAAGGGTGTAACATACAAAAAAAATTGTAAAGAAATAAAAGTGATGTATGAAAAGCAGGAGGCAATGAAAATACATCTCTTATGCTAGCATAACAACTTTTTCCATGTTTTGATTGAGCTTTTGCATTTTCATACTAGGAACATATGCATGAATATTTTGGCTTAATTTATCTCCCAAAGGAACCACATAAAATGATAGGAAAAAAGATCTAGGGAATTAATTTAGACTGCAGGAAAAACTGGGTCACTATCCTTAATTTGCAAATTCACCAAAGATAAACCAGATCACCTCTAGCTATGAAATTCAGTCAGCAGGTTAATCACATCCTCCTCTATCTCCAGTAATTTTTACCAAATTTTATCAATTCAATAAGTGTCTCAAACAAATATTTTTGATTTAGCAAAACAGATAACTTTTTCCCTTGCAGACAACCAATTTGATACTTTTTCTAAAATAAATTCACCACTCAACATATTACCAAAATTTGCCAGAAATTGGGTCATGTCGTGAAGTATTTACAGTAAAAATTTCAAAGCTTCTTTCACAAAGCTTGCACATAAAATAATTGGCCCCAGCTCACTGACTCAGACTAGTGCACAGCAGAAACTGAATTTTGGCCGAATTTTGCCATTTTCTCTGGAGAAATCTACAAGTCCCACAACTTTCAAATTTGGTACAGAGCTAGCCAATAACACCTACTGCCCACAGTAATTTTCCCATGATTTTACCCACACTGTAGATCAGTCAAACAGCTAGATCAAAGTAACCTCCAACTACTCTATTTTACTTAGTCTCTAAAGAATTCTCCTCTCTTTTGTCACTGCCATGTGGACCCCACAAGACCCTGGCCCACCTGTAAGCCTCGGCAAGTCTTGAGACAGTGTGTTCCACCTAAATCCTACCCATTCTCCTCTTGTTTCCCTAGGAATTAACCACAAAGGCCCACTAGTCATGGAGTAACTCTAGCCAAAAATGTGTAGCACAATATTCTCTTACATGTGGGACCCACCATAGTCACTGTAGAGTTGGGGCACCTCAGCATTGCATGAGAGAACATGACAACACCTCCTCCTTCTCCCTCACAGCACATAGAGACACATAGATGAACTCAACTCTAGGAAACCTCGACCATTTCGTCTAAAACCGCGCCAGCTACCTCTCCTCTCCTTCCTCACCACATTCCCACCGAGAAATCCGAAGAAGAACCCAAGGATCACCGGTGGCGAGCTCATCTTCCCTACTGCCAACAGTGTTCGACTGAGCCTGAGTCCTCTCCGGTGAGCTCCATCCTTCTTCGACTCCAGGAACATGATCACCACCCTCTAATCTTTCCATTTTTGTACTCGGCATCCCCAAGATCGCCGGTCGATGTCGCCCTGCCTTGCTCTCTGCCCTACAGCACCGTCACCGTGGCGTCATCGCCGTTCCAGCCGTCTGATACACCGCAGACCGAGCTAGCTCGCCAGCGTCGTCGCCTCACTTCCAGAAGACAACTGGCAGAAGGAATCGGGATATGGTGCAGTGAAGCTCGAGATCGAGGTCATCTTCTCCCTCTCCGGCAAACTACCGCTACCGTCGATTTCTCCTCCTCTGGTGAGCCATGCTCCGATACCTCGCATCTGTAGCAACCCCAGCACCTCACTAAGCTGACGCCTACTTCTCTTCCCTGGACCTTGGCCCAGATCTAGCTGTCGATGATCACCAGGAGCACTCCGCCGCCATGAGATCTCTTCTGACACACTCGCCGTCGTTCCAGCTCTGCCGAGTGACCTAAAAGCTTCAGTGAGTATCCCTGGCACTTTAGACATCACATGCATGCATCATTTTTTGGCATATACAGCGAAGTCCATATGCAACCCGAGCCAACTTGCCGCCTCCGCCGTCGTCGCCATCGATTCCGACTACCTCAGCCGACGAGACTACCCTCGATGGATGCGCAAAGGCTTGTAGAACAATTTCTCTTTTGACAGCCCGACGAGATCTGCCGCCATTCACTGTCGCCGCTGCTGCAAAGTTTGCTGGACGCCCTCACCGACGCGCACTCTGTCCCGAGTCCCTGACAAGCGGGCCCCACATGATTAGCACATGTGGACGACTATCAACAAGAGTTTAAAACGTCTGAGTACCTTTTTGTAAAATAACCAGACACTGACGAGTGGACCTAGGACCTAAATGTAATAACTAAAAAAAGGGGGACTCTTAATGAAAATTCCCTCTCACAAGTGCAGAAGGACTGCAGGTTGATTTCTGAAAAACCGAGTACCTATTTGCAAAATTACTCTCACTGACCGGTGGACCCCTAAGGACTGAGGATTGATTTCTGAAAAGCCCGAGTATGTTTTTGCAAAAGTTGTTACACTGACCAGTGGACCCCTTATATTTTAAATCTGAGAAAATAGATATAAATCGATAAACTTTTTTCTGTTACAATAGAAAATAGGTTTAAATTTGAAAATTCATAGAAAATTCATTACAACTCCAAATTGGGTGAAACTAGTTTTGTTTGTTTTGTAATTTTATTCTTTACAATCTGGTAAATTAAAACGTGGCACTTTCTGCACAGAAAAGTTGCCTAAAAATTATGAGAATAAAAAAGGGTGAACATAGGACTTTTAACTAGAAAATTCATAAGAAAATCATTCTAGCTCAGAAAAATGTCAAACCAATTTTGCAGTTCTTAGAAAAATGAGTACTTTCCATTTATAAAGTTATTTTGCACAGAACTAAACCACAAGTTACCAGCAAATTTTATACTCTTAAGATGACACATAAAACTTGCAAAAATCATCTCACAAATGGTAAGTGCAAAAAAAATAATAAAAACAATTTCACTAGAAAGTATCTGAGACCAGTAACAAATCACTGCACAAAAATCATACGTATTAAAGCATTTTGTATTTTTGCATTATTTATTGACTTTGCTTTAACTTTAAAACTTAAATTAGAGAAAGAGCCTTTGGAGTTGTTGACACCAAAAATCACCGATCAGCGCTGAAGACGAGTTGATGATCTACTTCAGTGCACTAGACACGCGAAGGTCTAGGAGATCTGCTTAGCTCCAATGCAGGTCCTAAATTTGAGGTTCGCGGGCGTGCCAGTCAATTTGACCCAGCAATTGACAAGGAGAAAGAAAAAAGTTAGATCATTGATCCAATCGGCCAACAAGCCGATAAAGACTCCTTCTAGCCGATTGCCGATGGCACTTGTACATCGGCTAGACAACCGATAATATAAAAAGATAGAAAACCAGCCGACTTCCCTCGAGCTGACTGCCTGTCTACCGATAGCACTTATGTATCGGTTAGGAAACTGATAACGATATAAATAAATAAATCAGCCGACTACTAATAGAACATGTCCATCGGTTGGAAAGCCGATGATAGTGTAGATAATAATAATCAAGACAATGCAGTTGGCTTTATCAAGTAAAAGATAATTTATCGGCTATACATCCCGATAAGACGCTTGCATAAAATCTATCAACCTAGCAGGAATAACTTATCGCAGGCAGTTTAGTAGGTCGGATCTAACCGATGCAGCACAAACTGATGATAAATTATCCCTAGTAAGCTGATAAAATCTATGCACGCGTGATGATATCCACTCGGCCTAAGAGATCAAACTTAACTGATGCAGCCGTAGACAGAATAGATACACCGTGGTAAGCCCACTACCGTAGACCAGCTAGAATATCGGACCTAACCGAGGAAGTCCTAGCCGATACGATAGTCGGGGTAATGAGACTTACCCTCTCGCAGGAGTTAAGACCTAACCGATGCAGCCCGGCTCGAGAAGCAAGAACCCGTCCAAAAGGGTGGCGATGCGCCGAATTTGTATTGATCTGAGAGATAGTTTACATGGTCCCCGGGCATACGTATTTATACCCCGAGTTGATACAGTCCTGATCGGATACGAAACAGGAGTTTCCTAATTATAAAAGAAAAATTAACAAGCCCTGATCGGACACGAGATCAGGTTTTCCTAAAAATTATTAAAGCTACCTAATTTATAGATAAAATAGTTAACTGCCATACTGTGGTCTTCACTATTCCTTTCCAAATTCGGGCTCTTCTGGATTAGCTTCCATCGGCTGATAGAGCCTCTTTCCTTAACCGAACATGATAACGAACCGTACCAAATTTTGGTGTTAACACATGCCCCCCAATTTCGGAGTTTGTTATTGAACTTCGAAATTCTTTTGTTTGGGCTTCAGCAATTCCTCCATGGCCTCTTGAAATCAGCTTTCATGAGCCGATACCTTCTGTACTAGGTGTGCTAGGCTCTCAAAGTCTTGTGATGAAAATCTTTTCTTGATCAGAGCCAACAAACCATAGAATGCTAACTCGGCCAGCTGTGCATCATCTAGATTTAAACTATAACATCGGCTTCTAACATCACGAAACCGTTGGATATATTCTGCGACTGATTCATCCGGCTTCTGTATTACCGATGTTAAATCTGTTAAACTCATCTCCTGAATCCCAGTAAAGAAATATTTGTGGAATTGCTTTTCCAAATCGGCCCAACCCCAAACTGAATTTGGTGGTAACAAAGAAAACCATGTGAAGGCCGATCCGGTCAATGATAGCAGGAAAAATCTAACTCTCAAAGCTTCTTCAGCCGATGCCTCCCCACACTGAGCCAAAAATCAGCTGACATGCTTCACTGTAGATACATCATCTTGCCCTGAGAATTTGGAGAAGTCTGGTACTCTGTATCGGCACGGCAATGGAACTATATCAAACCAATCCAGATATGGATGCCGATACATAAATGTTTCCTCCTTTGGTTTTAGGCCGAATTGTTCTCTCACCACCTCTGTGATTCTTGCTGTCCAATCTTCTTCGCTTGGATCTTTGACATGATAATGCAGAGGTGGAGTTGGTAGCCGATTCTGCTTCTGATATTCTCTCTGATAATTGTACTCAAGGATAGCTCCTGGATGACTTTGTTGATGCCTCCCATAGTATGCAGTTTGATGATATCCTTGAGGAATTCCATCTTGTTGCCCCCCAGCCAGTTGAATCGGCTCCACCACCTTTTTGATCAAGCTCTATAATGTGTTCACTACTATCCCAGATTGATTGATCAATGCATGGTGAACTGCTTCATTAATCATCTCCTGAAGTGGCTTCTGTGAACTTGCAAGCGATGTATGGCTTGATTCGCCAACCAGAACAAGTTTTGGTAATTGTGACTTCTGAATCGGCCTTTGATCTGTCATACCAAAGGATTTTAGACAAAGCTTTTGAAATTCAGCAATGTTTTGTTCTACCTGTTGTCTCTATTCTTCGGTCAAATCTTCCATTGAGACTGGAATCACGTTGTTTGTGCTGACCTCCTTTCCAGCCATGTCGAAGTTCTATGTCCCACTGGGCGTGCCAAAAATGTGTTGACACCGAAAATCACCAATCAGCGCTGAAGACAAGTTGATGATCTACTTCGGTGCACTAGACACGCCAAAGGCCTGGGAGATCTGCTTAGCTCCAGTGCAGGTCCTAAATTTGAGGTTCGTGGGCGTGCCAGTCAATTTGACCCAGCAATTGGCAAGGAGATAGAAAAAATTTAGATCGTTGATCCAATCGGCCAACAAGCCGATACAGACTCCTTGCAGCCGATTGCCGATGGCACTTGTACATCGGCTAGAGAACCGATAATATAAAAAGATAGAAAACCAGCTGACTTCCCTCGAGCCGACTGCCTGACTACCGACAGCACTTATGTATCGGCTAGGAAACCGATAACGATATAAATAAATAAATCAGCTGACTACTAATAGAACATGTGCATCGGTTGGAAAGCCGATGATAGTGTAGATAATAATAATCAAGACAATGCAGTCGGCTTTATCTAGTAAAAGATAACTTATCGGCTATACATCCCGATAAGACGCTTGCATAAAATCTATCAACCTAGCAGGAATAACTTATCGCAGGCAGTTTAGTAGGTCGGACCTAACCGATGCAGCACAAACTGATGATAAATTATCCCTAGTAAGCCGATAAAATCTATGCACGCGTGATGTGATATATCCACTCAGCCTAAGAGATCAAACTTAACTGATGGCCATAGACAGAATAGATACACTGTGGTAAGCCGACTACCGTAGACTGGCTAGAATATCGGACCTAACCGAGGAAGTCCTAGCCGATACGATAGCCGGGGTAACGAGACTTACCCTCTCGCAGGAGTTCGGACCTAACCGATGCAACCCGGCTTGAGAAGCAAGAACCCGTCAAAAAGGGTGGCAATGCGCCGAATTTGTATTGTTCTAAGAGATAGTTTACATGGTCCCCAGGCATACGTATTTATACCCCGAGTTGATACAGTCCTGATCGGACACGAAACAGGAGTTTCCTAACTATAAAAGGAAAATTAACAAGTCCTGATCGGACACGAGATCAGGTTTTCCTAAAAATTATTAAAGTGTTAACACCAAAATTTGATACGGTTCGTTATCATGTTCGGTTAAGGAAAGAGGCTATATCAGCCAATGGAAGCTAATCCAGAAGAAGCCCAATTCAGGAAGGAATCGTGAAGACCACAGCATGACAGTTAACTATTTTATCTATAAATTAGGTCACTTTAATAATTTTTAGGAAAACCTGATCTCATGTCCGATTAGGGCTTGTTAATTTTCCTTTTATAGTTAGGAAACTCCTGTTTCGTATCCGATCAGGACTGTATCAACTCGGGGTATGAATATGTATGCCCGGGGACCATGTAAACTATCTCACAGATCAATACAAATTCAGCCCATCGCCACCCTTTTCGACGGGTTCTTGCTTCTCAAGCCAGGCTGCATCGGTTAGGTCCGAACTCCTGCGAGAGGGTAAGTCTCGTTACCCCGACTACCTTATCGGCTAGGACTTCCTCGGTTAGGTCCGATATTTTAGCTGATCTACGGTAGTCGGCTTACCACGGTGTATCTATTCTGTCTACGGCTGCATCAGTTAAGTTTGATCTCTTAGGCCGAGTGGATATATCACATCACGCGTGCATAGATTTTATCGGCTTACTAGGGATAATTTATCATCAGTTTGTGCTGCATCGGTTAGGTCTGACCTACTAAACTGCCTGCGATAAGTTATTCCTGCTAGGTTGATAGATTTTATGCAAGCGTCTTATCGGGATGTATAGCCGATAAGTTATCTTTTACTAGATAAATCCGACTGCATTGTCTTGATTATTATTTTGATTATCTACACTATCGTCGGCTTTCCAGCCGATGCACATGTTCTATTGGTAGTCAGTTGATTTATTCATTTATATCGTTATCGGTTTCCTAGCCGATACACAAGTGTTGTCGGCAGTTAGATAGTCGGCTCGAGGGAAATCGGCTGGTTTTCTATCTTTTATATTATTGGTTCTCTAGCCGATGTACAAGTGCCATCGGCAATCGGCTGGAAGGAGTCTATATCGGATGTTTGGCCGATTGGATCACTGATCTAATATTTTCTCTCTCCTTGTCAATTGCTGGGTCAAATTGACTGGCACGCCCATGAACCTCAAATTTAGGACCTGCACTGGAGCTAAGCAAATCTCCTAGGCCTTCTCGTGTCTAGTGCATTGAACCAGATCATCGGCTCGTTCTCAACGTTGCCGGTGATTTTCAGTGTCAACATAAAGATACCTAATTTATAGATAAAATAGTTAACTGTCATGCTGTGGTCTCCACGATTCCTTCCTGAATTCGGCTTCTTCTAGATTAGCTTCCATCGGCTGATATAGCCTCTTTCCTTAACCGAATATGATAACGAACCATACCAAATTTTGGTGTCAACACATGCCCCCCAATTTCGGAGTTTGTTATCGAACTTCGAAATTCTTCTGTTTGGGCCTCAGCATTCCTTCCTGGCCTCTTGAAATTGGCTTTCATGAGCCGATACCTTCTGTATTAGGTGTGCTAGGCTCTCAAATTCCTGTGATGAAAATCTCTTTCTGATCGGAGCCAACAAACCTTGGAACACCAATTCGGCCAACTATGCATCATTCAGGCTTAAACTATAACATCGGCTTCTAACATCACGAAACCGCTGTATATATTCTGGAACTGATTCCTTCGGCTCTTGTATTACCGATGTTAAGTCTGTTAACCTCATCTCATGAATCCCAACAAAGAAATACTTGTGGAATTGTTTTTCAAGATCAGCCCATCCCCGAATTGAGTTCGGTGGCAGCAAAGAAAACCATGAAAAGCCGATCCAGACAATGATAGCGGGAAAAATCTAACTCTCAAAGCTTCTTTAGTCGATGCCTCCCCACACTGAGCCAAAAATCGGCTGACATGCTCCACTGTAGATACATCATCTTGCCCTGAGAATTTGGAGAAGTCTGGTACTCTGTATCGGCGCGGCAACGAAACTCTATCAAACCAATCTGGATATGGATACCGATACATAAATGTTTCCTTCTTCGGTTTTAGACCGAATTGTTCTCTCACCACCTCTGTGATTCTTGCTATCCAATCTTCTTCCCTTGGATCTTCGACGTGATAATGCAGAGATGGAATTGGTAGCCGATTCTGTTTCTGATATTCTCTCTGATAATTGTACTCAGGGACAGCTCTTGGATGACCCTGTCGATGCCCCCCATAGTATGCAGTTTGATGATATCCTTGAGGAATTCCATCTTGTTGTCCCCCAACCAGTTGAATCGGCTCCACCGCCTTCTTGATCAAGCTCTGTAATGTGTTCACCAATATCCCAGATTGATTCATCTCTTGAAGTGGCTTCTGTGAACTTGCAGGCGATGTATGGCTCGATTCGCCAACCAGAACAAGTTTTGGTAATTGTGACTTCTGAATCGGCCCTTGATCTGTCATACCGAAGGATTCTAGACAAAGCTTCTGAAATTCAGCAATGTTCTGCTCCACTTGTTGTTTTTGTTCTTCGGTCAAGTCTTCCATTGTGACTGGGATTATATTGTCTGTGCTGACCTCCTTTCCAGCCATGTTGAAGTTTTGCGTCCCACCAGGCGTGCCAAAAACGTGTTGACACCAAAAATCACCGATCAGCGCTAAAGACGAGTTGATGATCTGGTTCGGTGCACTAGACACGCGATGGCCTGGGAGATCTGCTTAGCTCCAGTGTAGGTCCTAAATTTGAGGTTCGTGGGCATGCCAGTCAATTTTACCCCGCAATTGACAAGGAGATAGAAAAAAAGTTAGATCATTCATCCAATCGGCCGATAGGCCGATACAGACTTCCTCCAGCCGATTGCCGATAGTACGTGTATATCAGCTAGAAAGCTGATGATGGTATAAGCAGATAATAAACCAGCCGACTTCCCTCAAGCCGACTGCCTAACTACCGACAGCACTTATGTATCGGCTATGAAACCGATAACGATATAAATAAATAAATCAGCCGACTACCAATAGAACATGTGCATCGGCTGGAAAGCCGATAATAGTGTAGATAGTCAAAATAATAATCAAGACAATGTAGTCGGCTTTATCTAGTAAAAGATAACTTATCGGCTAGGCGCTCCGATAAGACACTTGCATAAAATCTATCAACCTAGCAGGAACAACTTATCGTTAGCAGTTTAGTAGGTCGCACCTAACCGATGCAGCACAAACCGATGATAAATTATCCCCAGTAAGCCGATAAAATTTATGCACATGTGATGTGATATATCCACTCGGCCTAAGAGATCAAACTTAACTGATGCAGCCGTAGACAGAATAGATACACCGTGGTAAGCCGACTACCGTAGATCAGCTAGAATATCGAACCTAACCGAGGAAGTCCTAGCCGATAAGGTAGTCGGGGTAACGAGACTTACCCTCTCGCAGGAGTTCGGACCTAACCGATGCAGCTCGGCTCGAGAAGCAAGAACCTGTCGAAAAGGGTGACGATGCACCGAATTTGTATTGATCTGAGAGATATCTTACATGGTCCCTAGGCATACATATTTATACCCCGAGTTGATACAGTCCTGATCGGACACGAAACAGGAGTTTCCTAACCATAAAAGAAAAATTAACAAGCCCTGATCGGACACGAGATTAGGTTTTCCTAAAAATTATTAAAGATACCTAATTTATAGATAAAATAGTTAACTGCCATGCTGTGGTCTTCATGATTCCTTCCTGAATTCGGCTTCTTCTGGATTAGATTCCATCGGCTGATATAGCCTCTTTCCTTAACCGAACATGATAACGAACCGTACCAAATTTTGGTGTCAACAACTCCATTGCCCATTTCACGATTCGGCCCATCACCTCTTTGTTTGCCAACACTTCTCCTATTGGGTATGATGACGGTACCTTGATTTCATGCGAGAGAAAATAATGCCTCAACTTCCTTGATGCCATTACTATGGCGTATATCAACTTCTCTATCTTCGAGTATCTCATTTTCGCCCCTTGTAGAGCTTCCGACACAAAATACACTGGTATTTGTTTTTCCCTTCTTCTTGTACCTAAACTGCACTCATTGCAGCCGGAGTTGCTGCCACGTAAAGCAATAAAATCTGTCCTGGCTGTGGGCTTGCCAGAGTTGGCATATCTTGGAGGTATGTCTTCAACTTCTCGAATGAATCTTGGCATTCAGCTGTCCACTGGAAGTCTACTGCACCTCTCAATATCTTGAAGAATGGGAGACCTTTTTCTGCTGATTTTGATAGAAATCTACTCAACGACGCCATTCTACCTGTCAACCTTTGGACTTCCCTTGGATTCCTCGGTGGTTCCATCTACTGTATGGCATCAATCTTGTCTAGATTTGCCTCAATTCCCCTCTTGGATACGAGAAAACCAAGGAGTTTTCCCACTTGAACACCAAAGATACATTTCTTCGAGTTTAGCTTGACCGAGAACTTCTGGAGGTTGTTGAATGTTTCCTGCAAATCCGTTCCATGAGTTTTCTCCTGTATGCTCTTGACAACAATGTCGTCCACATACGCTTCTATATTTCTTCCCAACTAACTCGCCAGTACTTTAGAGATGAGCTGGGTGAATGGTGCTCCGGCGTTCTTCAGACCAAATAGCATTCGAATGGAGCAATATGTGCCAAAAGGTGTAATGAATGAAATTTTCTCCTCGTCCTCCTACACAAGGAAAACTTGATGATATCCAGAATATGAGTCCAGGAAACTCATGAGTGCACATCCTGCTGTAGCATCCACTAGTTGATCTATCCTTGGCATGGGAAATCATCCTTCGGGCACGCCTTGTTCAAATCGGTGAAATCCACACACATTCTCCACTTGCCATTGGCTTTCTTGACCAACACCGGATTAGCTAGCCACTCGGGATGCATGACTTCCCTTATGACCTTTGCTTTAACTAACTTTTTCACCTCTACTTTTGCTGCTGCCTGTCTGTCTGCCAATATTCTTCTTAACTTCTGCTTCTTTGGCTTGTGATTTTCCTTCACCGCTAAATTGTGCTCTATCAAGCTCCTATCCACGCCTGCCAATTCCTCTGGAGACCAGGCGAAAATGTTCATATTCTCCCTTACGACCGCCAAAATCTCCTCTTCTACCTCTGGTGAAATATTTTCTCCCATCATTATTCACCTTTTTGGTTTCTCTAGGTCTAATACTACTTTTCTTGTTTTCCTCTCTGGGACTGGCTTTTGGTTTCTGGAGAAACTATCTCACAGGTTCTGCTTCACCACATGTATTCCCTTCCTGTGGGGGGTCAGCTGTAGTTCGAACTTCCTTGCTGCGAGTTAACTCCCTCTAACGGTGATCACTCCTTGTGGTCCTAGCAGCTTCATGCATATATAATTATGATGTATTGCCGCTTGGATCTGCCCAAGATGGCATTGTATTGGTAGGGCACATCCACCACATCAAAAACAACAATTTCATTCTTGTGTTTTCTCCACTTCCAAGTACCACTTCCAGGGCTATTTTGCCTATGGCATCAACCCTCTGCCCCCCAAAACCTTGGAGTGGCACTTCTTCTTTAGTTAACCTATCCATAGGAATCTGCATCTTCTTGAATGTATCAAAGAATAAAACATCCGCAGAGCTTCCACCATCCACCAATACCCGGTGGACCTCACATTGCAGTATGTCCATGGAGATGACGAGTGGGTCTTGGTGTGGGAAAAGAATACCTTCTGCATCTTCTAGACCAAAGGAGATTGTGGTGTTCGAGTAGGCTGGTGGTTTTGTTTGTTGACTTGTGCTGACATGATTCACCTGCCGCACATACATTTTCCTCTACCTTTTTGACTCCATTCCGAGGGAAGAGCCGCCAGTGATTGCATTGATTACCCTCTTTGGAGCTTCCTCAATTGCCTCTACCTTCAACACTGCTCCTTCAATCAAATTATGTGCCTGTGACTAGACTCTGTTCTGCTGCTTGTTTTCATATTTCTCCTCCTGGTCGGCCAAAATAACTTGTATTGTTTTGCATTCCTCTATTGCGTGTGTACAATGTCCATGCCACCTACAGAATTTGTATTCAAATGGAAATCTTCCTCGACCTCTTCCATTTCCACGTCCTCCTCTCCATGGTGCACGTCCCCGTCTACCACGGCGAAAATTGCTTCCTTCCTTACTACGGCGAAAACTTCTCCCCTCTCCACCATGGTGAAAAGTTCTCTCTTCCTCCTTGATGAAATTCACCTGCTTCTTGTTATCTTGCTTGAACCTCTTCCATGGCTTGGCATTGTGCTCTGACTAATTTTTCTCCATCGATGTATTTTTCTCTTTCCCTTTCGAAAACTACTTGCCCAACATTGCTGATGCTTCCGCCTCCATTCTCAAGTCGTCATCTTCTCCCCTAGCGAAACTCTCCATTCTTTCAAACAACTCCTTGGCGGTGCTTGGCCTATTTCTTACGAGGTCAAATCTTAGTGGTCCTTTAAGAAAACCCCTTTTCGCCGCTGCTATTATCATTGCTCATCCACGTGCTTGATTTGGCGGCGGACTCGAGAAAATCTCAACATGAATTCCCTTATTGTTTTTTATGGGAGTTGCCGCACAGCATATAGGTCGTCATGTTCTTTTGGCTCCTCATAAGCTCCGATGAATCCTGATCGAAATGTATCCCTCATGTGTTCCCAAGAGTATATTGACATCGGTGGAATTGTGGTGTACTAGGAGAGCACTACTCCCTCTAACATTATGGGAAGTATTTTTCGCCTTGGTTGTGTCATCTCCTCCTATCGCTTCCACTGCCGTTTCATACACTCTCAGGTACTCGTTTGGATCGGTATCTCCCTTATACTTTGTTATGTTTGAAAGCTTGAAATGCGCTGGCCAAGGTGCCATCTACAGGTTTGGGCTTAAAGGACTTTTATCATCCACCGTTCGCACTCCTTGGAACTGTGGTTGGGCCACAGGCATATTCTGACTAGGGGTGTTTTTGAATGTTACTTGTGCAACTTGATTTTGAGGCAGGTATTGGAAGATTGGTTGAAAATGCTGATCTTGGTGAGGAAAGGGCTGATTTTGCTAGGAAAAAGGTTGATTTTGCTGGAAGAAAACCTGATTTTGCTGGGGAAAAGGTTGATTTTGGTGGAGAAAGGTTTGTTGCAGATTTTGCCAGGGAATTGAGTGAGGGAATTGATTGTGCGGGGTGTGAATAGGAGGTTGAATTGTGCTCTGGGTGTTGAGCATGGGAGTTTATCCACTTCACAGACATGTTTGCACCGGAGTGTTCATAGGGCCTTGGGGTGGTATTTCCACCGGTGTTGGCATGGAATTTGAGATGTTTTGTTGGCTCCTGAAACTCAACCCTCACCTGACGTCCTCATCAAACCGATGACCTCCCCAGTTGTTCCAACTCCAGTGCCCAGCCCCAAAGCTGATATTGAGGCCGTTCCTCCTACTTCAGCGCCAAACGTCGGCCGTCCTGAAGAGCAACCTACTTATCCATCTGATGCCGATGTCACTCCTCAAGCCGCCGCTATCCCCCTCAGGTACTCATTTGTGTTAACTTATTCATTCATAATCCGTTTACTCACCGATGCCGATTTGCAGTCCTTAGCCGACCTGTTCTCCTTCGACATCAGAAAGTATCTGGAGACCGATGAAGAGGTAATCACCAGCGCGATGACTAGACCATCCCTTCCATCCGACGTGTGAAAACATTTGCTGGATATTACCCATCGACTGGAAACCCCAGTAGACACGCTGGTAGAAGATTGTGGGCCAATCCGGGCAAGATTTTCTGAGATTGAACATCATCTGCCTGACGAACTCATCGATGCCCTGACTCCTGCTACTTATTTAGAATCCCATAGATTTCAACTGATCAAGACCAGGCAACGCATAGCCGATCGAGCCGAACAGAAGATTCTAGCTCAACGCATCCAAGATGATCGGCTGTCCGCTCAATCTGAAAAGAAAAAGCTTGATAATATGGTAGCCGCTCCTCAAGAAACCCAAGCTAAACTAGATCAGCTGGAGGAAAAACAAGCCGATTTGCTGGCAGAGCTTGAAAGAATCTGCAAGGACATTGAAATCACAAAATCTCAGCTCACCGGCTTGCCACAAGCAATACAAGAACAAGAATCCAAAGTTGCAGCAGCAGTACGCCAAGTCGTTCATCGGCGCAAGAGCTTAAAGACCATTCCAAGCTCTGATGAAGACGATATCCGCGCCATCAACAAGATTCATCAGATTCGCCTGCGTGCGATTGAAACAATCCAGAAATTCTTGTAAAACTTTAACATTGATGACCTTGATGTTGCTCTGGAACATGCCGATAGTCTTTTGCTGTAATCTAATCTAACCAGCTCTGTTACTTATTCATCTTATTCCATCTTCGCTTGATAATATTTTTATTTGTTTTATCTAAAGGCAATACCAATTGATATCGGCTATCTTTAGGCGATGTAACAACATTGGCTCTTGTTTTGAACTATTTTAGAAATCGGCCACATTCAACCGATTCAGGAGTTCATCCAAACGCTCGGATAATACTTCTTGAGATATTTCCCATTAAGTGCTTTAGCAAACTCTGTTCCCTCAAGATCTTCCAATATATAGGCATTGCCAGGTACACAACGATTAACCCAATAGGGCCCTTCCCAATTAGGCGACCACTTTCCGAATTTACTATCTCTGGACCCGATCGGCAAAATTAACTTCCATACAAGATCTCCCTTAGTAAACGATTTATTCATCACCTTTTTGTTATAA
This sequence comes from Oryza meyeriana var. granulata, assembly GCA_003991445.1. Lineage (NCBI taxonomy): Eukaryota > Viridiplantae > Streptophyta > Magnoliopsida > Poales > Poaceae > Oryza > Oryza meyeriana. Next base: position 180,662 of record RYFJ01001041.1, on the reverse strand, counting down.
TGCCTAGCCACCCTAGCTTTATTTTCCCTGATCCTTTCCAGTGCCTTTAACCGATTCTGAGCCAAATCCTCGAGTTTATCTGTCATCAAATTATAATAATCATCAGTTGTCAGTTGATTTTGTAAAGAAATTCTCCTAGAACCGATGTTAGTCTCCCAAGGCAAAACTGCTTCATGTCCATGTACCAATTGGTATGGTGGCACGCGAGTAGACCCATGACATGCCATCCGATAGGCCCATAATGAATCGGCTAATGTAGTATGCCATCTTCGCGGCTGTTCATCAATCTTCCGCTTAATTAATTTGATTAGACTCTTATTCGAAGCTTCTGCCTATCCATTAGCTTGAGCATAATAAGGTGATGAATTCAACAACACAATTTCTATACTAGCAGCAAATTGTTGAAACTCATCGGACACGAAAATAGATCCCTGATCGGTAGTTATCGTCTGAGGAATTCCAAACCGATAAATTATATGCTCTTTTACAAACTCAATCATATCTTTGGACGTGACTTTCTTCAAAGGAATTGCTTTCACCCATTTTGTAAAATAATCTGTTGCTACCAATATGAATTTATGTCCTTTACTTGATGGAGGATAAACCTAGCCGATCATATCAATTCCCCATCCTCTGAACGACCACGGTTTGACGATAGGATTTATAGCCGATGCTGGTGCTCGCTGTATATTTCCAAATTTCTGGCAATCTTGACATCCTTTATAATATTTGAAGCAATCCTCCAACATTGTTGGCCAAAAATATCCTACTCTTCTCAATATCCACTTCATCTTATGAGCCGATTGATGAGTTCCACAAACACCCTCATGCACTTCGCACATAACCACTTTGGCTTCTTCTAAATTTAGGCATCTCCGCAGAACCCCTTCAAAAGTCCGATAATATAACTCTCCATCAAGCAACACATACTTAGTAGCTTTATACTGAAGTTTCCTAGAAACCGATTGCGACGGATTTTGTAAATAATCAATTATTTTCTGTCTCCAATCATCGGCTTTATCTTGAATATCACCATCGGCTATTTCAACCTCAATCTGTCTATTCAACCGATAACCCGAAGCAATTTGTGCAAGATCATTAGCTTCTAAATTCTGTTCTCTAGGAATATGATCCAACGATACCATCCTGTAATCCCTCAAAATATCTCTACATTCTTCATAATATGATCTTAAAACATCATCTCTGCACTCATATTCCCCAGACAATTGCTTGATCACTAATAAGGAATCTCCAACAATCTCTATGATATCGGCCCCGATCTCCTTTAAAAGTTGAAGTCCTTTTAGCACCGCCTCGTATTCCGCTTGATTGTTGGTCCGATAGGGTTTAATTGTAAAAGAAAATTCAAAACTTGCCCCCTGAGCCGATACAATGACCAATCCGATACCAGATCCATGCTTGTAAACCGATCCATCGAAAAATAAAGTCCACGGGATCGGCTCCACATAATTTTCATGAACTCTGTGTTGCACAATCAAATCGGCTATTGCCTGTCCCTTGATTGCTTTAGCTGACTCATATCTCAAGTCAAACTCTATTAAGGCAAAAATCCATTTACCAACTCGCCCCTTTAAGACTGGAGCCGACAACATGTATTTTACCACATCGGCCTTCCAAACCACCGTACACTCAACCGATAGGATGTAATGCCTTAACTTTGTACATGAGAAATATAAACAAAGGCATAATTTTTCTACCGCAGGATATCTTGTTTCACCATCCAAAAGCCTTCTGCTTAGATAGAACACAACTCGCTCCTTCCCTTCAAATTCCTGTATCAAAACAGACCCGATGAATTTTTCATTGGCCGATAAGTATAACTTGAATGACACTCCTTTCTGCGGCAGAATCAAAACAGGCGGGGAACCTAAATAACTCTTAATTTCATCAAATGCCTTCTGCTGTTCTGCCCCCCACACAAACTCTTGATCGGCTTTCAATTTCAACAACGGAGTAAAAGGCTCAATCCTTCCCGACAAATTTGATATGAATCTCCTTACAAAATTAATCTTGCCGATCAACGACTGTAGCTCTGTCTTGTTGACTGGTGGTTCTGTATTCTTGATGGCTCTGATGCTCCGTTGACTAACTTCAATTCCTCGCTCATGAACCATGAAACCCAAAAACTGCCCAGCCGATACACCAAAAGCGCATTTATTGGGATTCATCCTTAGTCCGTATTTCTTTGCCCTTTCCAGCACTTTTCGCAAATCGGTTATATGACTTTCATCACTCTTAGATTTAACCACCACATCATTGATGTAAATTTCCACTAATAAGGCGATGAGATCATGAAATATATAATTCATCACCCTCTGATATGTCGCACCGGCACTTTTCAACCCAAACGTCATTACAACCCACTCATATAAGCCAATAGTTCCAGGACATCGAAACGCAGTCTTATGTATATCTTCTTCTGCCATAAAAATTTGATTGTATCCTGTATTACCATCCATAAAGCTAATAATCTTGTGGCCTGATGCTGCATCCACCAACAAATCTGCTATCGGCATCGGGTACTCATCCTTGGGGGTAGCCTTATTCAAATCCTGGAAATCAACACATATTCTCAATTTTCCATTTTTCTTTTCCACCGGGACGATATTAGAAACCCACTCAGCATATCGGCACAGCCTTATAAACTTTGCATTATATAACCTTGTGATTTCTGCTTTGATTGGCTCATATAACTCCGCTTTAAATCTTCTTGGAGCCTGTTTAAACGACCGATATCCTGGTTTAATAGGAAGCCGATGTTCAACAATTGATCAGCTTAATCCTGGCATTTCGTGATATTCCCAAGCAAAACAATCCCAATACTCTTTCAACAATTTTATTAATTCTTCTAGAAATTCAGGACACAATTTTTTACTTATGTACGTCGGCCTTAGCCTATCTCCTGGTCCTATATCAATTTCTTCCAAATCATCGGCCGACGTAAACCCTTGTCCCAACTTTCCCTCGAAATCTTCAATGGTGCCCATCAGAGTAATAATTCTGAGCCGACTTGCCGAATCGGCTGTATCCCTTGACTGGTGATCTTAAGATAATCCCCCTCCCACACTTTTCTAGACAAACAATTGACACCATCGGCCTCCCAGACCGGCAAATCGGTCATTGCAATATTGGTCGATTGATCTGCTAGGATTATCTCAACTTGATCTCCTTTCCACTGTATCAAACTTTGATGCATTATCGAGGGCACGCAACAGTTTGTGTGAATCCAATCCCTGCCAAGGAGCAGACTATATGATCCTTTTCCATCGATAACAAAAAACGTGGTAGGTAAAGTCTTGTTCCCCACTGTTAATTCCACATTCAACACGCCTTTCGTCTCAGATGGATTCCCGCCGAAATCTTTTTACACCATATTTGTCTTGATCAAATCTTCAGCGGTTTTCCCCAGCTTCCGATACGTAGCATACGACATTAGATTAACAGCTGCCCCTCCATCAACTAGCATCTTCGCCATCGGCTTCCCATTCACATAACCCTTGATATATAATGGCTTCAAATGCCGATGCTTTGATTCTTCAGGCTTATCAAATATAGCCTGATTGGGTTGCAGCGTTAACTGAGCAAAAACCTCTTCATTGCCTTCCTCATCAAATGAAAGTGCTTTATATTCCCAAGGCAAAAAGAAAACCACGTTTACTGGAGCCGATGGATCAACCTCATCGTCACTTCTTTTCACACGCCATACCCGTTTAGTCCTCTTGTGACAATGATCGGTTCCCTTGTGATCTTGCCGTTGTTCTTCCTGTTGTTCTCGGTGCCGTAGCCGCTATGCCCTTCTTTTCTGATTTTTTGTAAATATTCCACTAGGGCACCACTGAGGATTTTGGATTTGTTGTTTTTCATGCAATCCCTCTTCATCGTTTTCTTCAAAAAATTCTTCATGCATCGGCCCCAATCGGCTGTGCACCGATGCTCGTTTTTCAAGCGGCCGATCTTGTGAAAATCCTTCATGCTCAAAATTCTGAGATCTTGTAGCATTACATTCAGGACAATCTCTGATCGATGGCAATCTTATCCCTTGCTCCCAGCAAAATTGAAAGAACAGGCAATCCCAATGTGGATTATATTCCTCCTTGTATGACGAAGCCCGTTGTTCCTCTTCGCGCTTTGAATATTTATCAGCTGCGATGAAGTAATTCTAGATCTTCTAAATTCTCGATGCCTTCCTTCATCGGCTTGATTCATCGATGATCCCGCATAAACCATGTTCACGGGGAATGGATGTCCATCAATTTTCATCGGCTTTTTGTCCTCAAACTTGATCCTTCCCTGTTCGACAACCGATTGAATTTGTTGCCGAAAAACTTTGCATTCATTGGTGTGTCGTGTTATGCCATTTGCAGTATCTCTTCTTCTTTAGTTCTTCGGCTGATGGAATTACATGATTTGGCGGAAGCTGTATCTGTTTCTCTTGTAGCAATAGATCAAAGATTTTATCGGCCTTATTGATGTCAAAGTCATATCGTTTCTCCTTGCCAATATCCTTCACCCACGGGCATGATACTGATTTATTATTTCTAGCCCACTCCGCCAATCCAACTTCAACATCGGATCCTTCATCATCTGAATCCGATGAATAAGCTTGCACCTGAGCGACCCTTCTCTGAAACTTCTCCTTTTTTGCTTCTTGAAATCAGCTTTCATGAGCCGATACCTTCTGTACAAGGTGCGCCAGACTTTCGAACTCCTGCGATGAAAACCTTTCTTTAATGGGAGCTAAGAGACCCTGGAAAGCCAACTCGGCTAGATGCCCATCGCTTAGATTCAAACTATAACATCGGTTTCTAACGTCCCGAAACCGCTGGACGTATTCTAGTACCATTTCGTCTGGCCTTTGTTTAACCGATGTTAGGTCCGTCAGCCTCATCTCGTGGATCCCAGCAAAAAAGTATTTGTGAAATTGTTTCTCCAGATCGGCCCATCCCCGAACTGAATTTGGTGGTAATGAAGATAACCATGTAAAAGCCGATCCAGACAATGACAAGGGAAAAAATCTAACCCTCAGAGCCTCCTCAGCCGATGCCTCTCCACACTATGCCAAGAATCGGCTAATATGCTCTACTGTAGATATGTTGTCCTGTCCTGAGAATTTAGAAAAATCTGGAACTCTGTATCGGTGTGGTAATGGAAATCTGTCAAACCACTCAGGATACGGATGCCGATACATAAATGTTTGCTCCTTTGGTTTTATCCCAAACTGTTCTCTTACTATTTCTGCAACCCTTGTCGATAAATCTTCCTCCCTTGGGTTTTCCCGTTGATATTGCATGGGTGGAGTTGATAGCCGATTCTGTTTAGGATATTCTCTCTGATAATTACCTGAATTAGGAACATCTCCTAGGTAATTTTGTTGATACCCCCTATAATAAGCAGTTCGATGATACCCCGGAGGTATGTCATCCTGTTGCCCCCCAATTGGATCCTAGGGTAACACATTGGCAGGTACATCCTTTCCGACTAGAACTGGTTTTGGAAGTTGAGATTTTTGAATCGGCCCTTGTCTAGTCAGACCGAAAGACTCCAAACAGAGCTTCTGAAAATTGGCTATATTTTGCTCTACTTGCTGTTTTTGCTCTTTCGTCAGATCGTCCATGGTGATTGGAATCACATCATCAGATTTGATTTCTTTTCCAGCCATGTCGAAACTTTGCGTCCCACCAGGCGTGCCAAAAATGTGTTGACACCAAAAATCACCAGCAGCGTCGAAAACAAGCTGAGGATCTAGTTCGATGCACTAGACACGCGAAGGCCTGGGAGATCTGCTTAACTCCAGTGTAGGTCCTAAATTCGATGTTCGTAGGCGTGCCAGTCAATTTGACCCTGCAATTGACAAGGAAATAGAAATATTAAATCAATGAGCCAATCGGCTGGAAGCCAAATTGGACTCGTTTCATCGGCCGATTGCCGATATGAACTAAAGCACTTATACATCGACTGGAAGCCGATGATGGCATAAATAGGCAAAAATAAATAAATCAATTGACTACCCTCCAGCTGACTGCGATAACAGTGCAGATAAACAAAATAACAATTAAACAATGTAGTCGGCTTTATTTAATAAAAGATAACTTATCGGCTAGACACTCCGATAAAACATTGCATAGACACCCATCGGCTTAACAAGGATAAAATTATTAACACTAGTTTAATAGGTCGGACCTAACCGATACAACACAGACTGATGATGATAAAAGAACCTCGATGAGCCGATAGATCTAATGCAATCGTGATGTACTATACGATAACTTATCGGCTATACATTTCGATAAAACCCTTGCGTGAAAAATCTATCAACCTAGCAGGAACAACTTATCGTTAGCAGTTTAGTAGGTCGGACCTAACCGATGCAGCACAAACTGATGATAAATTACACCCAGTAAGCTAATAAATCTACGCATGCGTGATGTGATATATCTACTCGGACCAAGAGATCAAACTTAACTGATTCAGCCGTAGACAGAATAGATACATCGTGGTAAGCCGACTACCGTTGACCGGCTAGAATATCGGACCTAACCGAGGAAGTCCTAGCCGATACGATAGTCGGGGTAACGAGACTTACCCTCTCGCAGGAGGTTGAACTTAACCGATGCAGCCTGGCTCGAGAGGCAAGAACCCGTCAAAAAGGGTGGCGATGCGCCGAAAATGTATTGATCTATGTGATGATCTGCAAGGTACCCGGGCATACGTATTTATACCCCGAGTTGATACAAGTCCTTATTGGACACGACACACGATTTCCTAATTACAGAAGGAAAACACTAATAAGACCTAATCGGACACGAGATCAGGTTTCCTAAAAGAAAAAATACTAACATTGCCTAATTAATAGATAAGATATTAACTGGCTCTCTGTGGTCTTCACGATCCCTTCCCAAACTCGGCTTCCTCCGGATTAATTCCCGCTAGTTGACTGTGATTTTTTCCTTAACCAAATCTGATAAAGAATCATACCAAATTTTGGCGTTAACATCGTGGTTCTTAAAGACTAGAGAACGGATGGGAGTCCTTGTACCCACCGCCCAGCATATGGTTGTAGTCGATCGAACAACCTAGCCTTGATACCTTGTAAGACTATGCCATTGGCACGCTCAACCTGCCCATTGCTTCATGGGTGTGCCACAGAAGCATAACAAATCTTGATGCCAAAATTGTCACAGAAATCTTGAAATACGCCGCCCGTGAACTGAGTACCATTGTCCGTGATGATGCGGTTAGGAACCCCAAATCGGTATAAAATACTCATGACGAAGCCTTTGCACGTGCCGCTATTATGGTAGCAACGGGTTTTGCCTCAATCCACTTTGTGAATTTATCCACCGTGACGAACAAGTGTGTGAACCCTCCTGGCGCTTTTTTGAACGGCCCGACCATGTTGAGCCCTCAAACTACAAAGGGCCAAGAGATTAGAATTGTTTGAAGTTTTTGAGCTGGAAGATTTGTTGGTCTTGCATAGAATTGGCATCCCTCGCATGTGCGAACTATATCTTTAGCGTCTGTTACTACAGTCGGCCAGAAAAAACCCTGCCTGTAAGCCTTTCCAACTAATGTCCTAGATGCAGCATGGTTACCACAGATACCCGAGTGGATTGATTGCAGAATCTGCTTGCCCTCCTCTAGTGTGACGCAGCGCATAAAGACCCCGGATGCACTTCTACAATATAGGTCTTGTCGGACTACAATGAAACATTTGCTTCGATGCTTGATTCATTCAGCTTCACTGCATTCTTCTGGGAGTTCGTCTTCCAAGAGGAATTTGAGAACTGGAGTCCGCCAATCTTGAGAGGTGATTAGTACTTCATTTGTTGCCGGGTAGGTTCAGCCTCCGACTATTCAAGTACTGGTTTCTTCTTGACTGATGGCTCCAGTAATTGTTCAACAAAAATCCCAGTCGGGACCACTTCTCGTTTAGATCCTATGTTGGCCAATTCATCTGCAGCATCGTTATATTGTCATAATACATAAGTTCTCTCCAACCCATCAAACTTATTTTCTAGTTTTCTGACCTCATGACAATATGCCGCCATGTTATCGTCGAGACATGTCTAGTCTTTCATGACTTGGCTAACCACGAGTTGAGAATCCCCGTGCACAACCAATCGTCCGATGTCGAGTGATATGGCAATGCGAAGCCCGTGGATAAGTGCCTCGTACTCGGCAACATTGTGGGAAGCCGGAAAGTGAATCTGGAGGACGTACTTGAGCTTTTCGCCGGTGGGTGACGCCAATACAACGCCAGCCCCCGCGCCGCCGATCCGTAAAGAACCATCGAAGTACATCGTCCAGTGCTCTAGCTTGTCCGTGTTTGTAGTCGTCTGAACTTGTGTCCACTCGGCCACAAAGTCGGCTAGAGCTTGAGATTTGATTGCTGTCCATGGTTCAAAAATGATGTCAAACACCATTAGCTCGAGTGCCTATTTAGCGATTCAGCCGGTGGCCTCGCGGTTGTGTAGGACATCACCAAGTGGATAAGACGTGACAACGGTGACTTGATGCGATTGAAAATAGTGCACCAACTTCCGGACAGTGATGAGTAGGCCATATAACAGCTTCTGGACTTGAGGATACCTCATCTTGGAGTCGGCTAGGACCTCGCTGATGAAGTAGACTGGCCGTTGAATTTTCTGTATATGACCTGGCTCAGATCTCTTGACTACCAGCACCGTGCTGACTACATGAGTGGTTGCCACCAAGTATAACATTAGCGGTTCCTGGGGCATAGGTGACGCCAACACTGGTGGTGATGTGAGAAATTTTTTGAAGTCTTCGAAGGCTTGCTGGGCCTCGGGTGTCCATAGAAAATTGTCCACTTTCTTCAGTAGTTTGAAGAAAGACATGCCCTGTTCACCAAGTCGGGAGATGAATCGGCTGAGTGCCGCCATGCACCCTGTCAGCTTTTGGATGTCCTTCTGGCTAGTTGGGGATGCCATATTCATGATAGTGTTGATTTTCTCTGGATTGGCCTCGGTGCGATACGATGAAGCCAAGTAGCTTTCTAGACGGTACACTGAAAGCGCACTTTTTCGAATTCAAATTCATCTTGAACCTCCGAAGGTTTTGAAAAGTTTCTTCCAAATCAGCGATGAGGTCTTCCCTGGATTTTGTCTTGATTACCACGTCGTCGACATATGCCTCCACATTGCACCCGAGTTGAGTGTGTAGACACGGCTGAATTGCTCGTTAATACGTTGCTCCAGCGTTTTTCAACCCAAACGGCATAGTGATGTAGCAATATGCTCCAAACGGCGTAATAAAAGAAGTCTTCAGGCAGTCCTACTCCTTTAGGCTGATTTGGTGATATCCCGAGTAACAGTTAAGAAAGCTGAGAAGTTCGCACCCCGCAGTTGAATCCACCACCTGATCTATTATGGGTAGACCAAATGGATCTTTGGAGCATGCCTTGTTTAAGTCAGTGTAGTCAACCCACATGCAACATTAACCGTTCTTCTTCTGGACTAGGACTGGGTTTGCCAGCCAATCTGGGTGGTAGACCTCTGTGATGAACCCGGCTGCAAAGAGCTTGGTTATCTTCTCCCGAATAGCATCTTTGCGGTCCTGTGCGAAGCGCCGTAGCCGTTGTTTGACTGGCTTGGTGTCCGGCTTGACATTGAGGGAATGCTCAATCACCTCCCTAGGTACACCAGGCATGTCGAAAAGTTTCCAAGCAAATATATCCCTGTTCGCCTGGAGGAAGGTGACGAGCGCGGTTTCCTATTTGGGGTCGAGTCCAATCCTGACTAGAGCAATTTTGGAGGGGTCGCTAGGGTCTAGGGATCTTTTTGGTTTCAGAATCCACTGAAATTCCTGACTTTGCTGCTTTCTTGGCCGGAACCTGATCGTCCTCAACAGGAGTTGTAGCGGATAGACGAATGCTGTTGCGTCTGACTGCCACTTCTTAAGATTGAGCCAGCTCACAGCTCTCCTTGTCGCAGGTGAAGGCTTGCTTGATATCGCTGCGAAGGGAGAGAACTCCGACTGGCCCTAGCATCTTGAGCATCATGTAGGTATAATGTGGCACCGCCATGAACTTGGCTAGCGCCGGCCGTCCGAGTATGGCGTGATACGCTGTCTCGAAGTCGGCAACCTCGAAACAGATACTCTCTGTTCGGAAATTATCCCACGTGCCAAAAGTGACTGAGAGAGTTATCTGTCCAAGTAGAGTAGAAGATAGGCCAGGGGATTACCCCGTGGAAGGGCGCTATACTGGGTTGTAGCTCTGAACGAGGGATCTTCATATCGTCTAGGGTCTTAGCGAATAGAATGTTGAGAGCGCTACATCCATCAATAAAAACCTTCCTCAATTTGATGCTCCTGACGACCGGGTCCAGGACGAGTGGATAGTGTCCTGGATGAGTAGCCCAATCGGGATGATCTGCATGGTCAAACGTTATTGGGGTTTCTAACCAGCACAAGTATTGGGGGGCGTCTGCCACGGAGACCGAGTTGATTTCATGTGCTGTAAGCTTCTGCTTCCTCTTGGACTCATATGCAGACGACCCTCCAAAGATGTGGTTGAGCTCAGCCTGGAGATCTTAGTAATCTCCAGCTGTGGTCAAATCTGGCTTGTCTTTATCGGCGCCAGATGTTGAAGCCTGCTCGGAAGCAAACTTCTTAAGCATGAAGCAATCTTTAGCCACGTGTTTTCCCTTTGGATGAAAGGGACATGGCCCGTTCATCACTATTTGTATTCGTTATTCCTCGGGGGGTCACGACCGAGTACGCTCCACAGTGGCCACCATGTTATCCGACTTCCGCTTGCGGCTACCAGATTTGTTCTGCGTAGGCCTGTCATTGTCCTTCTTGTCCTTCTTCTGGGGCTCTTTCTTGTCGTCAAGGGCCTGAGCGACCACATAGGCTGAGTCGGCGTACTTGTTCACCATATCAAAAAGAGCCTTGACAGAAGGAGGAGGCTTCCAAGTGAACTTGGCAATGAACGGGGCATCTTTAACTCCCTTGCGGAAGCGACAATGATGACCTCATCCTTGATCATTGGGATCGAATTTTGCTTCTCGGAAAACCTCTTGATGAACTTACGCAGAGACTCGTTCTTTCTTTGGTGCAGCTGATATTGGTGCAGCTGATAGAGATCGTGCTCAGAAGACGGCCTCTCGTAAGTTCCCTGAAAGTTGGCGATAAAGCATTCCCGGAGTTCTCTCCAGGAGCTGATTGACTTCTTTAGAAGCCCTATTAGCCATCTGCTGGCCGAGTCGACCAGAGCAACTGGGAGGTAGTTGGCCATAGCTTTGTGATCTCCTTCAGCTGCTCGGATTGCCAGAGTGTAGACCATGAGCCAGGATTCGGGATTGGTCTTCCCGTCGTATTTCTCGATCCCAGTCGGCTTAAAACCTGCCGACCAGTCGACCTATTGCAGTTCTTGGGTGAAGGCTAGTACTCCTTTATCTGTGTGAGGGCTCCGACTCCAACTGCGATGGTGAAACCACTCGTGGTGGAGGCCGAAGCGCTCGTTCTCATCTTCCAGTCGACGCTACTCGTCTTCATCTCATTCACAGCGACGTGCGTTGATTGCCGAAGGTCACGCTGCAGTCGGCCTCGGAGATCCTGGTTGTCCTGACAGCTGTTTTGATGCTGCCGGTCGTTGTTGGGGTTACCAAGTGACATCTGGCATGACTCCGTGTGCGGCTGACTGGAGCCGGCCGCTCGGCGTCACGTCGAGGCAGATGAGACTGCCGTTGGAGATGCCGACCGGTTGGTCGTATGAGGGTATCACCCAACTGTTGGTGCTACTGACATGCAGCGGCGGTAATCATGGCTTTCATCCTTGCTATAGTCGGGGTGGCCTGGTGATCAGTCCCAAATTGGAGCGTGTCCAACAGAGTTGCAACGACTATGATGTTTTGCTGAGGTTTAACGAAGACGTCGTGGTCGCCAACTCGGGTTTGGAGGATTTGTTGCTAAGCAGTCCGCCCAGCCCTACGCAGATCGTCGTTGCGGTCATGCAGGCGTCTTGCTTCCTCCACTTGTTGTTCTCGCAGTTGGCAGGCCTCCTCCTCTTGCTAATCCCGTAGTCGACGTGCCTCCTGAGTAGGAGTGGAGCCTTTGGACGCCATGAAGATTTCTCGTGGCGGGGAGAAGCTTGCTGAACTGCTGTCCGACTTAGAGTCGGAATCAGAGTAGTTGATGGGGGTGATGACGACTCCAACCTCCCTAGATCCAATTTCGAGCGGCTCTGGGCCATATCCGAGTTGAACCCCTGGGGATCGGGTCTGCCGCGTCAGATGCTGATTGTAGTTATCCGTGGCATTGCCAAGTCCGAATAGGAGATTGACGATCTCCTCCTTCCTTAGCCCGATCTTGGCTGGCTCAAGGCCGAGTCCGAGTCGAACACCGAAAGAAAGAGTTATCTCGGGACCCGAGCATGTTGAGGATTGCCGCAGCAAGTCGACGAGGGTTGCCGCAGCATTACATGGGCCGACTGGCACGGAGTCGGCCTGATCCCTGGCCGATCGTATCGAATCTGAGTTGGACAGGGTAAGGTTGCCGAATTTGTCGGTGATGAAGTCAAGGCTCCCGAAGGTGATCGTTTTCCCAGGGAGAAGGTGATGCCGTTGACTCCCTTAATTGGATCCATCAGGCTTGATGAAGATGATCTCGACGAAGCCCCTATCTGGCGTGCCAACTGTCGATGTTTGTATCGGTAATAAATATATGGAGCTACTCGTGAGAGCTAAACTTGATGGACTGCAAAGGAACACGAACGATTTATACTGGTTCAGGCCCTCGAGATGAGGTAATACCCTACGTCCAGCTATGGTGTATTGTCTTTAAGGTTGTATGATTCTAATCTTAGTGAATATACTGGGGGACAGGGTTATAGAGTAGGAATCCCAGTCGGACTCTGACCAAGAGATTTCTTTTTAGGAATACAATATGCCCGACTAGGACTATATCCTTTCCCTATCGTACAGGGTTATGTATGCCGAGTCCTATTGTATCCCTAATTACAAGGTTAGACCCATCCTCTGTCCGAGTGACCCAAATACTTCTCATAAGGTATCCGGGACCCATGGCACCAACAATGCTTTGTTCGATATTATGTAATTATGACTGTTCATTGTGCCCCGCGGCACCGTGTGGGGGCCAACTAGTTTATGTCTTATTGGGTGAGCGTGAAATGTTCTGCAACGGCACATAAAATGCAAGCAACTCTTTCATAGGAACATATGACATGAATTTTAGATAAAAATATCCAATTCTCTACGACTTCCTTCCTTGTGCCTCTTTCCATCAAAAAGCTCACAAAGGCCCACCTCCAACCTCTTATTGATCGCATTGCCGATCAGCTGCCAGGATGGAAGTTAAATCTTATGACCCGGGCTGGTTCGTTCAGTCCAAGTTCAGTTTGTGCTCACCTCCATGCTCATATATCTTGCGATGGCAATTGATTTGCCGGCTTGGGCCATTAAATCCATTGATAAAATCAGACGGGGTTTTCTTAGGAGCGGAAGAAAGGAAGCAAATGGAGGTCATTCTTTAATTGCTTGGCCCAAGGTTTGTTGACCTAGGGAGTTTGGGGGCCTTGGAACCTCGGATCTTAGGCTTCTCAGTTATGCTCTAAGGGTGAGATGGCTTTGGTTGCAAAAAACCAAACTATTGAGGCCATGGTCGACCTTTCCTATCCAAGTGAGGGTGTTACATCCTTGTTCTTTATGGCAGTGATCTCTGAGGTTGGTGATAGTGCTAATACAATCTTTTGGAAAGATCAATGGCTATTTGGGCAGCGCATTGACGAAATGGCATCGCACCTTGCTGCCTTGGTGCCAAAGCGGGAGCTAACAAGCGCACTGTTCCTGAGGCCTTAACTGGCCATTCTTGGGTCTCCGACATTCAGGGGGCCTTTTCTGTTGGTGTTAAAGTGGATTTTCTTGACTTGGGATTCATGGTGGCTCTCAGGTTTAGGTGTTTACTTGACCAAATCTGCTTATGACGCTCTCTTTCAAGGTGCCATTTATTATGGCCCTTGGGAGCGCATTTAGAAATCATATGCCCCTAGAAAATGTTGTTTCTTCATGTGGTTAGTGGCACACAATCGTTGTTGGACTGCGGACCGTCTAGCATGATCCTGATCAATGCCCCCTTCGTGACCAAGAGGACAAGACCATTCAGCATGTTCTTATCTCCTTTTTGTTTGGTAGACAATTTTGATTTTCCCTCCTGCAGCGAGTTGGTCTTGGGGCTCTTGCACTGCAACCCATGGATGTGAATTTTGATGAATGGTGGAGCCGAATCAATGGTTTGTGTGGTAGAAATATCAGGAAGGGTTTGAACAGTTTGGTCATCCTTGGAGCTTGGGCTATTTGGAAACTTCGAAGAGACTATGTCTTCAATGAAATGTCTTCAGGTTTATCGACCTCCTTGGCATTGGCAAGTGAGGAAGCCCACCTATAGAGTTTGGCGGGGGCTAAGGGGCTCTCCCTTATTTTGAACCCCAACTAGGGCCTTCGTTTTTCCTTCTTTTGTTCATGTAACCGCCCTTGCAGTGGTTTGTTTTGTGGTCGCGTGAGTTCTTTTACTTCTTGCTAGCATGTTTGGGTGCCCTTTTCCTTCTATTAATGCAATGATGCGCAGCTCTCTTGCGTATTCATGAAAAAAAAACTTTCTTCCTTGCAATCCTAATTTAAGACCTTGTCTTACCGGATCAGCTATTTCACTGAAGCCAACCTTTTTCTTGGAGACGACATAGAGGATTGGGTGCATGGAGAAGGATGAGAGTGGCCAGTAGAATTAGAAGGGTGGCTGCGGTGGGTTTGGCAAGGGCAAATTCTCAGAGCTGTTCAAGTCCATTGAGGAGTATGAGAAATCCCTTGAAGCCAAGTTGTGGTGTTATTCCTTTGAGGATTTGCGGTGGTGATTCTGGTGAACCAACTCAACCTGCCCTCATGGGGCGCCCTGCCTCCCCTTATATACTGGGGGACAGGGTTACAAGGTAGGAGTCCCAACCGGATTACGGCCAAGGGATCTCCTCTTAGAGATATAACGCACCCGACTAGGACTGTATATTCCTTTCTATACAAGGCAAAGTCTGCCGAATCTAACTATATCTCTAATTACAAGGCTAGGCCCATCCTCTATCCGAGTGGCCCATATGCTTGTCATGAGGTACCCGGGGCCCATGGCACCCACAGTAGCCTCTAAGACCTTCATAGTTGAGTCACAGCTGATGCCGAGTGCTCATCCTCCATGGTGAAGTATTCCCGAGTGCATTGCTCCCGAGTACTCTTTGTCCGAGTGCTTCTTCTCCCAAGTCCTGCTTCATGTCAGCTGGCAGCGAGGCTATGAACGGCTCCATGTAGATGTAGGAATAGTGTGCGTCGAATAGGCGCACCTATTAGGTGTAGCCCCCGACTTTGTGCTTAATTGTGAAGACAATTAAACATAAAGTCAAAGATCTTTAACCTTGTAGTCTTTCCCGAGTAGTATACTACTGGTATATGAGACTCTTCGGTATCGTGCCAACCGGAATATAATTTATAGTCTCGCCGAGTAGGGAACTACTCGTATGTGGGACTCTTCGACTTCATGTCAGTCGGAATGTGTGTTTGTAGTCTTGCCGAGTAGGATGCTACTCGTGTATGAGACTCTTCAGCGTCATGTCAGCTGGAAAGGGGGTGTTTATAGTCTTTCCCGAGTAGTATATTACTCGAAAATCAGACTCGTCGGCATCATGTCAGCCGGGATGATTATTTATAGTCTTTCCCAAGTAATATATTACTCAAAAATTAGACTCGTCAGCTTCATGTCAGCTGGAAGAAGTGTTTATAGTCTTTTCCGAGTGGCGTCCCATTCGGAAGTTAGACTCTTCAGCTCGTCAGCTGGAAGAATGTTTATAGTCTTTCCCGACTAGTACGCTACTCGAAAGTTAGACTCCTCCGCATCATGTCAGCGGGAATAAGAAATTTATAGTCTCTCCCGAGTAGTGCACTACTCGAAAGTTAGACTCTTCAGCGTCATGTCGGCTGGAATAATGTTGCTCATGGCAACTGATGGCCACACATGTAGGCCGAGTACCACTTTATGAAAATAAATCCACGGCGTGGTCAGGTGTACCCGAGAAAGATACCTGCATCCCCAATTTTAATGAAGACCAGCTTGTGATCCTTGTAAGGATATATCCTCGAGACCTGGTGGATAAAACAGATACCCAAACATATATGTTTAGCAATAAGGCTCTCATGAAGTATATCTGTTTACCTCATCGGCTCCTGTTGGTAGCACCAGCGCTATAATTTCAACTCAGCCTGCGGGCGGCCCACATGGAGCATGCTACTGTAGGAACTCATATCTTGGTAGCCCGTTACTGAGTACGCCGGTCTAAACCGACCCACCCAATGTAGGCTCTATAAAATCACCATCCCTCGCATGTCAGGATGAGTTTTTGGTGTCGGTAACCGCAATCAGCCAGAGAAATCCTTATTCGCAAGCCTTTCCGACTTACGTTCCGAATGCAACCTGGTTGCCACAGAAGTCTGAGTAGGTATATTGCAGGATCTGCTTGCCCTCCTCAAGTGTGACGCGGTGCATGAGAACTCCGGATGCGCTTTGACGATGTAAATCTTCTCTGACTTCAGGAGAGCCGAGCAGGGTACCCAAACCTTGCATTAGCATAGGATTCGGCTAGCGACCCTCATGGGGTATACCCTACCCAACAGAGTTATAGCCAAGCGAGGTACCCGAACCTTGCATTAGCATAAGATTCGGCTAGTGACCCTCATGGGGCGTACCTCACCCAGCCGAGTGATATACGACCCCCGACTAGTGCCGGAAGTCGGTTGTCAGCTCACATGGAGCGTAGCCGAGGAAGATGACGTCCCGACTGGCGCAAGTACTCGGTAAGTAGCCCTCATGGAGCATCCCGAGTGTATTTTGGCAGACTTGTCCAGCCCCCGAGCGTAGGAGATAGGCTCGCAGCCCTGAGTTCCTGTCACGCGTATCCGGAGCTGGGCCTGCAATATAAAGATATCGGATGAGTAGCATCTGATGATGGAAATAATCACCCGAATAAATGTATTTTACAATATATGTAAATACATGTTCTTCCTCTTATTGATATTAATTTCCCTGAGTAGTTGACCCCTTACGTTTAAGCACTCTGCCCGACTAGTCATAGCCCCCTAGCGTCAGGAGTTGGCTCATGGCTCTTTCCCAGACACGCGTTTTGGGTGACTTGAGTTCCTCTTTCATGGAGCAAAGTTTCACGGATCAGGATTTATGCTACTCGAGTACTTTTGCAATCATTTAAGGGCAAAAACAGAGAAGAGTGCAGCTTGTGCACCTATTAGGTGTAAGCGGCATTGGCAAGGCCGAGTGAAGAAATATTTATCAGGAAGCGACTTAGCTGTTCGGTATTTCGGAGTGGGGATGCCATCCTTTCGTTTGAGCTTGTGAGCCCCCGAGCATGTCACTTGTTGTTCTGATAATCTTCAGTTGTTGAAAGTCGAAGACGATTGTGACCGACTGCCACAACGAAGCCGTCTGACTTGCGTATGCGATTCCCGGCTTTAGTCGGGACCGCGTTGTTGGTGCCCTCCCGCTTCTTCTGTCAGGATGCCTTTTTATCTTCAAGGGCCTCAGCAACAGCGTGGGCTGAGTCGGCGTATTTGTTCGCCATGTCGAATAAAGCCTTGACAGAGTTGGGAGGCTTCCGTGTGAATTTGTCGATGAACGAGGTGTCTTTGACTCCTTTTCGAAAGGCGGCGATGACGACCTCATCCTTGACGTTAGGGATTGAGTTCTTCTTCTCAGAAAACCTCTTAATGAAGTCACGAATAGACTCGTTCTTCCTTTGATGCAATTGATATAAGTCGTACTCGGAAGATGGCCTCTCGTATGTCCCCTGGAAGTTGGCGATGAAGCGTTCTCGGAGTTCTCCCCAGGAGCTGATTGATTGCTTGGGAAGTCCTGTTAGCCATGTCCTCGCTGAGTCGGCCAAAGCGACCGGGAGGTAGTTAGCCATGACTTTGTGATGTCCTCCAGCTGCTCGGATCGCCAGAGTGTAGACTGTGAGCCAGGACTCGGGATTGGTCTTGCCGTCGTATTTGTCGATGCCTGTAGGCTTGAAACCCGACGGCCAGTCGACCTATTGTAGCTCCTAGGTGAAGGCCGGTACTCCATCTTCATGAGGACTCCGACCCCGACTACGGCGGCGAAACCGCTCGTGGTGGAAGCCGAAGCACTCGTTCCTGTCTTCCAGTCGACGTTGCTCGTCATCTTCTTGTTCGCGGTGCCGAGCGTTGGTGTCTTGCTAAAGGTTATGCTGTGGTTGGTCTCGGAGCCGCCAATTGTTGTTGGGGGTCCTGAGTAACGTTTGGCGCGACCCCGTGTGCAGCCGACTAGAGCCGGCCGCTCGGCGTCGCTTTGAGGTGGACGAGACTGCCGCTGGGGAAGCCGACCGACTGGTCGGTATGAGTGTGTTGCCCGACTGTTGGTGCTGCTGGCATGCAGCAGTGGTAAGCATGGCTTTTATCCTTGCGATCGTCGGGGTGGCCTGGTGATCAGGCCCAAGTTGGACCGTGTCCAGTAGGGTTGCGGCGGCCACAATGTTCTATTGTGGTGTGACGAAGACGTCGTGGTCGCCGACTTTTGTTTGGAGGGTTTGTTGCTGAGCGGTTCGCCCAGCCCTGCGTAGGCCGTCGTTGCGGGTGTGCAGGTGTCTTGCTTCTTCCTCCTGTTGTTCTCGCAGTCGGCAGGCCTCCTCCTCTTGTTGTTCGTGTAGTCGGCGTGATTCCTGAGTAGGAGTAGAGCCTTTGGATGCCATGAAGATTTCTCGTGGCAGGAAGAAGCTTGCCGAACTGCTGTCCGACTTAGAATCGGAATCCGACTGAGAGTCGTAGTCCGACTGAGAGTCATAGTCGGAATAGTTGATGGGGGTGATTATAACTCCGACCTCCCTAGATCCGATCTCAACAGGCTCTGGGCTGTATCCGAGTTGAACTCCAGAGGATCGGATTTGCCGCGTCGGATGTAGATTGTAGATATCCGCGGCATCGCCGAGTCCGAACGGGAAATTGACGATCTCTTCCTTTTTTGGCCCGATCTCAGCTGGCTCAAACCCGAGTCCGAGTCGAACACCGAAAAAAAGAGTTGTCCCTGGACTAGGGCGTATTGGAGATCGCCGCAGCATGTCGTGGAAGATTGCTGCAGCATCGTGTAGGCCGACTGGCGCGGAGCCGGTTGGTTCCTTGGCCGGTTGGATTGGGTCCGAGTCGGCCAAGGTGAGGTTGCCGATCTGGTCGGCGATGAAGTCGAGGCTTCCGAATGTGATCGTGTCACCAGTGGAGAATTTGTCGCCGTCGACTCCGGTTGCTGGATCCATCGAGCTTGTAGATGTAGATCTCGCCGAAGCCCCTACCTGGCGCGCCAACTGTCGATGTTTTACACCGGCAATAAATATATGGGGCTACTCGGCAGATGAAAACTCGGTGGATTGCAAAGGAACACAGGGAGATTTTATACTGGTTCAGGCCCTCGATGTGAGGTAATACCCTACGTCCAGTTGTGGTGTTATTCCTTTGAGGATTTGCGGTGGTGATTCTGGTGAACCAACTCAACCTGCCCTCATGGGGCGCCCTGCCTCCCCTTATATACTAGGGGACAGGGTTACAAGGTAGGAGTCCCAACCGGATTACGGCCAAGGGATCTCCTCTTAGAGATATAACGCACCCGACTAGGACTGTATATTCCTTTCTATACAAGGCAAAGTCTGCCGAATCTAACTATATCTCTAATTACAGGCTAGGCCCATCCTTTATCCGAGTGGCCCATATACTTGTCATGAGGTACCCGGGGCCCATGACACCCACATAATGTTTTGAGCATAACTAATTTTAAATCTACTCCATTGTAGCAGTCTAAACACAAAACAAGAGAAAAGGAGTAAAGCCACTACACTTGCTCCTTAGGACTAGAAAACACCATATTAAACTGGTTGAAAAGAACGGCGTTATCATATGGAATTTTTACTGTTACTAATTTATTTTTTTTAAAATTTACAAAACTAATTTTCGATTTGGGAAATTTGCAAAACTAACCTCTTGCCGCCCTGGGCCACGGCGGTATTTAAAAACCGCCGTGGCCCAGGGCGGCGAATGGCATCCCGTCACCCGGGGCTAACGGCCCCGGCGGCCGTTAGCCACGGGGAGGCCACGTGGATTCGCCGCCCTGCCCCCAGGGGGCCGAATGCAAAATTGCATTCGCCGCCGTCCCCCAGGGCGGCGAATGCATAGGACCGTCCGCACAGCGATCGGACGGTCCGAATCTAGGGGGCCGCCTGCAAAATTTTTTTTTCTTTTTTTTTGATATTTTTTTCTCAACTAGCAACACGAGAATAGCAAAATCTCGTGAAGGTGTAGCTTAAACCGATGTAAGATGTGGCCTGTAGAAAATTACGAGTGTGCTTTAAAAACCGTGCTGAAACTTCGGACCTCAAAAACTCAATCTTCCCAGCCGAATTTCGCAAAATTTATTTGGACAAACCCGACAAAGTCGGGGGGAAGCGGATGTAAAATTTTCTGTAGATATCCGTAGAGTACTTATTTGCCCGATTCCGAGACCGTATGCGAAAGTTATGACTGTTTTAAGGTAGTTAGCGCGCGTTACAATAATTTGCCGTGGATTCGGACCGTCCGATCGCTGTGCGGACGGTCCTATGCATTCGCCGCCCTGGGGGACGGCGGCGAATGCACCCAGGGGGCCGAATGCAAAATTGCATTCGCCGCTCCCAGGGCGGCGAATGCAATTTTGCATTCGGTCCCCTGGGTGCATTCGCCGCCGTCCCCCAGGGCAGCGAATCCACGTGGCCTCCCCGTGGCTAACGGCCGCCGGGGCCGTTAGCCCCGGGTGACAGGATGCCATTCGCCGCCCTGGGCCACGGCGGTTTTTAAATACCGCCGTGGCCCAGGGCGGCAAGAGGTTAGTTTTGCAAATTTCCCAAATCGAAAATTAGTTTTGTAAATTTAAAAAAAAATTAAATTAGTAACAGTAAAAATTCTTATCATATGTGTGGTGCCCCTGTCATGTGCATTGGGCCGAAAAGCCAAGGCCTAATAGGGAGCTCAGTATCGGTTGAGGGTACCCCTCGCAGTACCTATGTAGCTTAGTTGGAAGTTCAGTTGGATAGGGTTAGTTAGAAACTTAGAAATAGGATTGTAGTCTGTTACGATAATATTGAATTAGATTGGGTATTCCTCTATATAAGGAGGCACCCTATTCAGGTCTTTGTCTCTGCCTCGCTGGTGCAGTGTCGATCACGGCTCCGTCACACCAACGAGGTCCAGGGTCACTTCCTGTTACTTTCTCCTAGTATAATCTACATAGCATTCCTTCATCAAATATTTTTGCACGTGACAACTCCACGTTGTAATAATTGGTTTGAATATACTCCCTCCGTTTCAAAATATAAGAATTTCTAGGTTGTGTAACAAATATTAAGGTTAGGTCAAAAGATTTTCTTTTAGTCACTTCAATTGTTAATTTTTAAATTGCTTAGATTCTTTTCCAAGCTTCTCATTGGCTTCGGAATTATTGAAATGACGTGAATCATGGAAATCAGTGTAGGAATCCTTATATTATAGTATAAAATTTAAATCCTAAAAATCCTTATATTTTAGAACAGAGATAGTACATGAAGACAATTAAAGTTGCATAAGTATTACAATTGTAACCGTATAGTGGTTTCTAGCAACGCAATTGCACACAATATTCAGCTGGTTAAATTTTAAATGTAACAAAAGTTATGTGCTAAGAATCAGTATGAACTGATATCTGCTCTAGGTTCATATCCTTCATCCATCATCTGCTCAGTTAAGCCACCTAGTACTTCGTATATGTGGTCGCATTGTTTGTGCAGCTGGTCACCAGTAAGAAACCTGTGGAGCTCGCTATCTCCAACTTCAATCCAACTATAACCTGGGCACTTATTAATGCCCCTGTCCTTCATAGCTACTCGAAGTTGTGCTGCATCATTCCACCTCATGGCTTTCGCATAAATGTTTTTTAGCAGGATCCAGTAGCCAGAATGTTGAGGATCCAACTCAATGAGATTTTTCGCACAAATTTCTGCTAGGGTAATATTTCCATGTATCCTGCAACTACTAAGTAATGCACCCCATAAACAAGCAGTTGGCACTACTGGCATTCCTTTGATAAGATCATAAGCTTTTTCAAGCTGACCAGCCCTACCCAAGCAGTCCACAATGCAGGCATAGCGAGCCTCGTCAGGAGTAATATTGTAGGTTCTGTCCATTTCCTCTAAGTAGTAGAATGCTTCATCTAATAAGCCTGTGTGACTGCACGCTGATAGGACAGCTATGAATGTGACACGAGTAGGTTTGTAGCCTTGATCTTGCATTTGATGAAACAGTAGGATAGCTTGCTGGCCCACACTTTCCATAGGCGTCAGTTAGAGAATTCATATCATCTACATAGGAATCACGAAGTCCCATTTTCATCATTTGTCCATGTAACGCCATTGTTTGCCTAAGGTAGCAGGCAAAGCTGCAAGCATTAAGTACCATCGTAAATGTATATTCATCAAGTCTCACATCATTATGTTGCATTTCACGGAACAGCTTGAATGAAATATCATAATCATGGATTGCCACATAACTTGAGATCATTGTATTCCAAGACACTGCATCTTTATCATCTAACCCTTGGAAAATTGTGTCTGCTAAGTATATGTTACCTCCTTTTGCATACATTGCCATGAGGGCATTGCATATCGATGTGTCACACTCTAAACCATGGCGGTACACATAAGCATGGATCTCCAGGCCTCCTTTTGCTGCCAGATTAACCTCAGGGAGGACCATCGTGAGTGAAACTGCGGCAGATGTTGGGACTCATGACCACACCCAAATGCCATTTCCCGGAAAACATCAAAGGCCTGCTTCCTCTGCCCCAAATTGAGAAATCCTGAAATCATCAGGTTGCCCAGATGGCGAGTGCTCACCCTTACATCCTGAAAGACACGATCAGCATACTCAATAAAGCAGCTGCGCATGTACCCTGCAGCCAGTGACTCCTTGAGCCGATCCAAATCCACAGGCCCAAATCCCACAATCTCAGTGTTCCGCAGCACAAACCCGTGCAGCTCCCGGAGCACACCGGCACCCTGCAACACTGCAATAACATGAAGCAGGGTGTTAAATGTGGCAGCATTTGGCATAACGCCTCCGGCTGAAACCATTTCGCCGAGCAAGCCAACGGCGAGTGCTCCCTCCCTGGCACGGACACATCCGGCAATGACAGCATTCCAGGTGGATGTGCCAACCGGGACACCGCACTCCACCATCTCCGTCATCAGCTCGAATGCCTCACCCAAGAACCCGTCCTGAGCGTACCTTGCATAGAGAGAGCAAAATTCACACCAAACAAGTTCGTTGTTTAGAGAGAAGGCGGCATTGCAAGCGTCAGGGCAAAGAACACAGATTCAGAAGGTGGTGTTGTGCGCCTATGAGCGAGTACCTTATGATCATGGTATTCCAGGGGACAGGGGAGGCCGACTTGGGGATCCTGTCAAACAGCAGGCGAGCGCGCGGAAGGGAGGCGAGTGTGGCGTAGAGGAGAAGGAGCGCGGAGGAGGAGAAGGGGTCGTCGAGGAGGCCGGTCTTGGCGAGGAGGGCGTGAAGCTGGAGGCCGAGGCCGGGGAGGCGGAGGTCGGCAGCGGCGCGCAGGGCGCGGGGGAAGATGGAGGGGGA
Source organism: Oryza meyeriana var. granulata (assembly GCA_003991445.1). Lineage (NCBI taxonomy): Eukaryota > Viridiplantae > Streptophyta > Magnoliopsida > Poales > Poaceae > Oryza > Oryza meyeriana. The sequence goes on along the minus strand of RYFJ01001041.1, from coordinate 156,906 downwards.
GGTGGTGGTGCTCGCGGGGTGGCCAGAGGAGAGGACGGCGGTTAGGGCGGCGAGCGGGGACGCAGAGAAGGAGGCGGAGCTGGAAAGGGGAGTAGGGGTTGCCCGGAGGCGGAAGCGGGCGGCGGCGGCTGGGTGGGATGGTACGGCACAGGGAGGAGAGGGAGGTGGATAGGCGGGGAATTGCCATGGACTTAGACATCACATGGAGATGGAGGCAGAGGGCAGCTATGAGCTCTGTGTCCGCAGTCACTGTGGTGGGTGTGCAATTGTGGCTGTCCAAACAGCCGGACTGGGTCGTTATGGTCTGAGGCATGATTCGGTACGATCCGTTACGGTTTCTGGCCCAGACACGGTACACTGAGATTATGGGCCGTGCCATGCCGGCATAGTCCGTCGGTGGCCTACCGTGCTAGGGCCGGCCCGGTCCGCTCTGCCCTTCCCACCATTGTGCTAGACGACCGTCTCCCACCCCCATGCGCGCATGGCGTGGAGACGTGGGCCGCTGGCCGGTGGGTCCCATGAGCGATGGTGCCAATTTTAAAAAAAAGAGCTAGGTAAAAAGAAAAAATGACTTAAAAAATTTGTAAAAATTAGAGGATTGGTAAAAAAAATATGAAAAAAGGAAAAAAAATTATTTGAGATAAGTAAAGAAACATGAGGGTATTTTTTGATGATATTAGAGGAGGAAGTTTTCATATTTTTTAAACAAGCAAAATAGCAACACATATATAATTATGTAATTTAATTTCTGCATAAATACAGGGGAAAATTATTTGAGATAAGTAAAAAAACATGAGGGTATTTTCTGATGATATTAGAGGAGGAAATTTTCATATTTTTTCAACAAGCAAAATAGAAACACATATATAATTGTGTAATTTAATTTCTGTATAGATATAGGGGAAAATTGTGCAATGACCTTTATTGAATTTGATATTACACAGTTGTCTCATTAAAAACTCTGTCATATAAAAACTCAATTTTGATAAAACCATAATAAAGAAAAAAGAGTACAACTAAATGTCAATACTCAAAAATTAAAAATACTACTCTAGTTTCTCATTTTCTAGGTAAAGATTTTCGAACTGATCGGTCAAATCTTGGTTCTCCGCGGTGTGTTGGGCACATTCCTTGGTTAGCTCTCAGTCTTTGACCGCAAGTAACATTTCTACCACCTCACTGCAGAGAGTTCTTCTCCTCTCCTCAATAATTCTTCTGCAAATATTGAAGGCCGATTCAAAGGATACCGTAGACACAGGCACCATGAACACATCCCATGCTAGCTTTGAGAGCATGGTATATTGGGTCTTGTGATCGTTCCACCATCCTAGAACGTTGAGTCTTCCTAGTTAATGGAGTCACTGTCCAAGTAGGAGAACAGCTTAAGGGCTTCAAGCGAAGCGTGCGTAGGACTTGCGGCGGCCGAATTTCCACTACCGGTGCTCGAAGAAGAAGAGGATCACCCCAAATTCGGCACCATGGCAATTTCTTCTTAATTGGTATAGGGACGGGTAGGGCTCTTTGCACACGAACTCTCTGAAACTTAGTTTCATACTTTCGAATCACTTCATACAATTTAGCTTATCATCGGAATAGTAATTAATGTAATCAATATTCATTGCATCCCCAATAAGATTCAAAATATTAAGGAACCCCCGTATTTTACCCCTACGATCAAGAATAAATACAAAAGTAAACAAGTATGGAATGTCCCTCCATTATTTAAGATATTTCTGCTTTATGTGAAATACTACAAGTCCTAGTAGTTGGTCATCTTTATATTCTTTTAATTAAGTGGCAATCTCAAAAATCTTATGCAAAATTAAATTAGCAGTTGGATAGTAAACGCCAGACAAAGTAATAGTTGCATCATAAAATGTTTTAAGGAAGTAATAATACCTTTCCACAACATGTCAAGACTATTCTGTCAGTAGCGGTTGCCCGTCACTAGTAACAACATTCTTGGACTGCAAAAAAATAGTTAGTGTATCCTTATAAGACAAGATATGTCTCAACATCAAATAAGTCGAGTTTCACCGATGGTCCGCATCCGTTTAGAACTTGTATGGATACTTATCCAAAGCGATGCAAAATCGCTTGAAGGTCGCAAGTCGAGGATTAGAACCATTGAGCCATATTATGGCTTCACGGATGGAATCGAGATATACACTTACTCTCTTAAAACCGGATTTAACTATAAGATTAATAACATGGCAAGCACAACGTTGATGTAAAAGAAATGATTCAGCATAAACATTGAATAAAAGCTACAAAATTTCCATTGCTCTAGAATTTGCAACTGCATTATCTAGAGTTACTGCAAATATTTTATTTGTGATGCCAAAATCCTCACAAACTCTAGAAATTCGTTCAGCAATATTTTCTGCAGTATGTGAAACATCTATTAATTTTAAAGCTATTACTCTTTTCTGTAATTCCTAGTCATCATCAACATAATGAGCAACTACACTAATATAGTCATCCTTAGCCCTACCACTCCAAATATCAAATGTGATACTAACCGGAAAAGGTGCATGTAGCAAACAATTGTTTAATACTATCCCGGCCTTGGTTGTAAATATTCACCGAGTCCCGGGTTGTGATCTGTCTACTAACAGCTTGAAACCTAGGATTATGAGCAGTTTTAATGTAAGTCTTAAATGCAGGAGACTCACCAAAATTTAGGGGTAGATCCTGTTTAGCAATTAAACAGGTAAGAGAATCTCGTACTACCTGAAGATCATACTCCCATGAACGTACCGTACCGTCAGGATTTAGTACTAGTTGCTGCTGTCGTATCTGGTAACCTTGCTTTTTCGCACACGCCTTAGCATGCCGCCTCAAATGCCCTGTTCCACCAAAAGATTTTTGTCACACCCTAAAAATAAGTTAATAAATAATACCTATGAAAATATAATTTTTAGAAGTTAATTAAAAGCCTAAATGAGTGGTTAATAAAAATCCCAAATAAATTTCAATATAAAAGTGGGCTAGAGAAAATTTTATTAAATACTTCTTTAATTCTTGTACTCCTTGGATTTTTCTAGGAATTATTTGAGCTATGGAAGTATTTTTAATAAATCAAAAACCAATTTAGTGAATAAATAAAATGAAAAAGGTTTTCAAATCCCTCCCCAGGGCCGTGGGCCGATTTCGGCCCATCTCCCCACCTCTCTCTCCTCCCCGCACCGCGGCCCAGGTTGGCTCGCCCGCCCTTTCTCTTTTTTCCCCACCAACAGGTGGACCCCACTTGTCGGGGTCGTCTTCCCTAGGCCGAGTCCGAGCCCAAGTCGGCGCCGCCGTTCCGCGCGAAATCCGGCCACCCTTCACGCGATCTCCTCAAATTGGTTGAGGGGAAATCCTTCCCTTTATCCCAGCCACCAATCCCCTCAAACCCCGGAGCAAAATAGTTGAGATTTCAGCTCGAACTCAAGTTTCTTTTGGAGACCAGCCGCCGCATGAGTCCGCCGCCACCATAGCCGCCTTATCCGCCTTGGACTCCTCTGATTGGTGACCCTATAAGTACCACCGTCCTCTCCTTAGTTTGCTGCCGTCCTTGCCCTAGCCCTAGACACCCTAGAGAGCCTAGCCTTGGTTAGATCCTAGCGCGGCCGCCGCCGCCAAGTCCAGCTGCGCCGCGCTGCTGCTCGGTCCGTCGCCGCCATTCGCCGACTGCTTAGTCGTGTTCCCCTGGTAAAGCAGCACCTAGTCCGCCACTCGGCAGCCGCCCTTCCCCGCCGGAGCGCTGTCGCCACCGAGTACCCGAAGGTCGCCGCCGCTTTTCCTCGTCATCGGTGGCCAATTTGCCGCCGTTCGTCGCCGAGTACCTGCAAGGTAAGATCGCCTCGTCAAGCTCGTCCTTTTGGCGCAAACCGCAGCCGCCGCCGTGCCCGGGATCGCCGGCAAGCCTCACCGCCCGAGCCACCGCCGTCGCCAGATGTCCACGTCATCGCCCTGTTAGCCGCCGTGTCACCCCTCCGTCCCCGTGGCTGCCAGATCGGCGCCAGGTGTTGCCCATCTGTGCACCGCGATCAGTTTCCATCTGAGCCATTAGATCTAAATTCTTTAAATCCGAGCCGTTGGATCTTGATCCAATCCATCCTAACCGTTGAACCCGGTAGACCGATCCCGTGGACTCAATCTACGGTGGACTACTCTCTGATGACGCAATAAATCCCTTTATCCTTTTCAAAATTAATTCATTATTGCGTCATTAATACTTTAATAATTCCTGTAAATAGTTTTAATCGGTTTAAATTTCTAAAAATCATAATTAATTCATACGAACTCGGATTGAGGTCGTTCAAGTCTCTAAATTCTCTAAAAATTAAGATATATCCAATTAAAATATTCCCATGTGCTATTGTTATGTGCTTATGTACTATTTTTGCTCATTTTGTTATTTGCCTATAGTTTCGGATGTTCCGGAAGAGCCGGTTTATGCTGAGGAGGGTTTAGAAGACTTTGCAGAGTAGCAAGACAAGTCACACAGACCCACAACCCTTTGAGCATGTTGATCCTATAATTTAAACCTCTGTTTTAATTCAAAAGTGCATTTATTTTTGAATGACATCAGGAAGGGAAACCCTGATCCTTGTTTATAGCCCGTTGTTTTGATACCCTACCTTTGTACCTATGGAATTAATATGACTAGCTAGCTGAAATATTGGTTAGCTAGAATAATTCTAGGTTGCTTAGCTCAGCTTAGAAACTATAGAATCAAATAAAGGTTGTTAGTCACATATGATTACACATAAAATGATGGTGGTTATGTTCATGACGGTGGTCATGTGAGACTAATTGTTAATGGGCAACTAAAACATGGATGAATGGTGGGTTGTGAGCATCAGGTTGGTTTTGTTGCTAGCGGTGCTCATGATAGTTAAGGACCAGTTCACGAGTTACTGTTGTGAAGCATTTACGGTACTAACCACAAGCTAGTATGGGCAACGGCTAGACTTGTAGTGTAGCATGTCCTAGTAAGAGACACCATGGTGTGTTTAGTTGATAGGTGGTAGTGTCAATAAATCCACAATGGCAGTGCCAATAAGACCATATGTTTAGGAGCCAAGAGTTTCTTTAGCCTGGAGGTTGGGCCACCTCTACTGGGGACTTGGCGGGTGGTCATTCTGTTGGACATGTTATGCGAAGAGTCCTGTCACAACTCCTTTCCGAGATATCGTGGTGGTGCCAAGGCGCATGTAGACATGTTTTGGGGTTGTGCCTTGTGGGAAAAATTGTACACCTCCGATCAGAGTAAAACTGTTCGGATAGCCGTGCTCGCAGTCATGGGCAAGTTGAATGATATTTTTCGTGATTAGTCCCATTTATTAATTAATGTTTAAATGAGATATGAGACATCCAGATAGGGATGGTTTGGGCCTGTGTAGCCAGGTGGGCTGTATAGTGTTGTCTAATACTGTTTAATTGCTCTACTGTTTTAATTCTTCCTTAATTGTTTAGTTAAATGCTGTTTATGCAAATTAGCCCTATGTGCCATCCTTTACTATCCTATGCACTTGCATATTTGCTGTGTGGTTTGTTGATTATTCCATTTACTCACCTTGCAATATCCAATCATCAGAAGAAGAAGGAGGACTAGGTTGGGTCCAAGTCAAGTTTGCCTGTGGATTATGGAGATGTCACTATCGCTATCGCTAGTTAATTCTATTGTTTAGACTTTTTATTTGTTTGAGAGGTTCCATCTGTCTCTGTAATAATTATACATTTGTCACTTTATAGATTTGTACTTTGTTATCAAATTTGTCCTTGTGTACCTCGGTTGATTCCTGGACGAGGATTTTCATACACACGTAAACGTTTGGAATTTTGGGTGGAAATTCCGGGCGTGACAATTTTCCAGAGAGTTTAGTCTTACAAATTCTACATTTCACGTAAGTTATCTCCCTTCCATCCATGCCGGTCTCCTTGATCTCATCAAAATGTTGCCATGCGGAGGAAGTTCTTGATCTCTTCGAGCCGGTTGCCATTGATATGCTCCCGCTCCTAGTTCCAGATCCTTCCGAAACCGCTTCCTCCGGCTATCCTTGCGGTGTAGGAGCCGACCTAGAGTCGTCTCCCTGCGACATCGGCACATAGCTCGAGTCAAAGTCGCTCAGTTGGAACGTTGGGTAGTTCGGATCCATCCTGAAATATAAATAGAAAAAATTAGTACCAAAAAATAGTACGAACAAAAAACAAAATTCAGAATTTTTTTACCTTGCAGGAGCACCGGAGGCTACGGCTATCAGCTATGGGAATGTGGAAAATTTTTTATTTTTAGACAAAATTTGTCTAAATTAAAAATTTAGAGCACAAGATAAGAAATTGTGAGGTTTGGATGAGCCAAGATGTTGCTGCTGGCTGCCCTATTTATTTTGGCCCTCCATTATTTCCGACCGTTGGGGATATGTGTCATGCAACCATTGGGCCACCGAGGGCATCCGACCATTGCACCCCCCAGCGGCCCAGCCAGCCAACTGTTGCCCCTCACCCCTCCCCCCTCCACGCTCCCATGCCTATAGCGGGCCAACCATGCCTGTGCCGGGTCGGACCGGACACGGTTACTGTAGCACCAATGTGGAATGCATGTTCTTAGTTTGAGTGTTGTGGTTTAGTGCATCAACATTTCGAACTTAGGAGTTAGGAAGGTTCGCCTTCTTTTTTTGGTTGACAACATGAGCAAGGAGTAAAACATGGTAAAATTTAAGACAAATCAAAGATATCAATTTTATATGTCCAATCTACAAAGAGAAGTCGATATCTAAATTTGTAAAGTCCGACCACATGTTCCCCAATATGGCTATTTCTTTTTACTGGATGGAATACCATATATATGTGATTTGCAGTGCTGGCTATATACATTTTGTATGCTGACTCCGTTGACCAAATTAGTTTTAAATCTTGCATTTAAAGTTTTAAACTTTGTCATTTCAATTCGGGGTAGGAATTTGATAGAACACATGATGTTGCGTTCAGCCTAAATGGTAAGGAGGCTCTGTTGAGCTACAGTGGTGAACATGTATATCTATTTGATGTTGACCTAGGTATGATCATTCAGCTCCCTTTTTTATTATCATACCTTTGCCTTGTTTTAGTCTGTCTATCAGTCAGTTTTGTCATATATTTATGTTATGATGATTGGGTAATTTTCAGAAAATACGAGTTCTCTGAGATACACAGCAGATGATGTACAGAAGCAATTATGTCTACCTCCATTTAACAAAGAACCAGCAAAGCTAATTTGCAAACAACAAAAGTTTTCTGTAAACAGAGCTTCAAGAAATTTGTGTAGGATGAGCACTGCTCTCTCTCTCTTTCTCTCTCTCTCTCCGTATGTCTCTGTCTGCGCGCGTGTGCGCGCGTGCAATTCACACGACACTGTTTGCTTGGTCTGCTAGACATGTTAAACCACTCTGCCTTTAATGGCACCTGTTTCAGGTAGATACGTTCAAGAAACTTATGCAAGTTGCAACAAATCTCTTGAGATGGGCACTAACTTGATGCATGGGTTTAAGCCTGCTCTACAGTACTTCAGGCAATGGACCCTTCTATTGATGATAACATGAAGCATGATTGTTTGTGTGTTCGAGCAGGATTGTATCTAAAGGTTTGCCTGCTTTTGTTTATCTGTTGTTGAAAGTCTCTTCTGCGTAAAAAAGTATGGATCATTAAATATTGATCTACAGAGGAGGTGGTAAAATGATGTATACATGGCTATACGGGATTGCAACAGTGCAAGGTGTATTGATTCCAGATCATTTCAAGCGCATCTGTACATGGCAGAAGCACTATTACAGGTAAGCTGAGTAATTCATAGAAGCATGGATTGACTAATTCCCTTTGAAATGAAGTGCTGAAATCAGTTGGTTATCTTTCTCTTATGAACCTGTGTTGGTCATTTGTAGTTAGGAAGGCTGAAAGAGGCATCTAAGGTAGTGTTCTTAAGTGCTGTGGCTTAAATAAGCCGCATGTAAAACGAGAAGCGTCATTAACGCGTGATTAAGTATTTACTATTAAAAACTTTAAAAATGGATCTATTTGCTTTTTTAGAGTTACTTTCATATAGAAAATTTTTGTAAAAAAACATATCGTCGATCGTTTTGGAAAGCGTGCACGCGGGATACGAGAAAAATAAGCCAACGAGAGAGAAGAGTGCCAAACAGGGCCTAAATATGTGGATGCACTAAATATTATTGTTCCACCTTATTCTGAATCAGTGAAGCAAGTGGAAAATATAAAGGAGCAGCTTTTTGCAGGTTAGTACATGGTAGATAGGATCCAAAATTACGTTGCCACACATAAAGCATGTGAATGGAATTTATGGAGACCATGTTAACAACATAATGTGCTAAATGGTTATGAAATTGGTTCCCATACTTGCACTGAGATTGAGCTAGAGTTACCTTCTATTAATCCCCCATGCTAGGTAGTTGTTGTCATGAAGTTAGCAACTCACGAAACACATATATTAAAATGAAGTACAATTGAGCATATCATTTTTATTTTCCATATGTAGAGCAAATTGTTTTATGAATTTATTAAGCATTGAAAGCTTGTTTGTAACTATAAATTTATTGCCGTTGCAACGCACAGGGCATTATAATAGTAAACTGTTAATTCAACTGAACCCTTAATGCTTAGGTCCACCCCTGTATAGCTTATTGGATGCCAATTGTATTGCAATGTATAGAATTTGAATGGTGATTCTGTGCTCTGGTTAATCGTTTTCATGTGCTATAGTGCATTGGATTAGTATAGCTTATTGGATGCCAATTGTATTGCAATCTATAGAATTTGAATGGTGATTCTGTGCCCGGGTTAATCATTTTCATGTGCTATAGTGCACTGGATTAGCAATATACATCGTCTACCTACTGTCACCATTTTACCTTGTAATTAATGTGTATATTTCTTCTTGGTAGGCAGATTGGTAGTGATGTCGAGTGTAGTTTAGGAGATGCAATGTGTTTCAGTTTTAGTTTCAGAATTGACCTTGTTTTTACTATATGAGTTACAGTATTCTACTTGTCAGCGAAACAGGACTGGGGGCCCCACATACCCTGGGGACGCGTGGACTTCGGCCACGTCAGCTCCTCCGGTGTCGGAGGATGAAACCTCGACGGCGGGAAGTCGGGAGACCCCCTTTTGAGATTCGGCCAGGGGAGTAGTTCTCAGGTGCACGAGGCGTTGGAGAAGACGAGAAACAGTGGCACACAGAGGAGGCGAGAGGATTTATACAGGTTCGGGCCGCCGGAGCGTAATACCCTACTCCTGTGTGTATGGCTAGGTGGGAGAATGAATGCGGTTACAAAGTGAGCTCAGCCGGAGCTGAGGAAGAAGAACAGTCGTCTCCGAATGAGCTAGAGTCGGAGAGCCCGGGGTCTAGTCAGAGTCTGAGCTCGGGGTTCCTAATGCTAAAGCTTGCTTTTTCCTCGGTTCGGTGGCTTGGATCCTCCTTTATAGATTAGGGGAGTCCACAGTGCCAGAATACAGGGAGAGATCTTTTCCGGTGAGCTCTCCTGTGCACACGTTTGCCTACGATGCCTAGGCCAGAGCTGTTGCTGCTGTGGGCGGCTGGAGCACGTGCATGCCAGCGGCCGCCTGTTGCGCCACGCCTGGAGGAGCCCCTGTCGGGTGCTGCGGGCGGCTGGTCTGGTCGCCTGGTCGCCTGGTTGCCTGGTTGCCGCACACGCCCGGAGGCGGCGCCTCCGGGCACGGGCGACACGCGCCCGGGGCCGGAGGCGGCGCTCCCGCCCGGGGCCGGAGAAGACGCTCCCGGGCGGCACGCTCCCGGGCAACACTCGCCCGGGGCTGGAGGCGGCGCTCCCGGGCGGCACTCGCCCGGGGCCCGTGCGGCCCTTCCGGGCGGCACGCTCCTGGCAGCACTCGCCCGGGGCCGGAGGCGGCGCTTCCGGGCACGGACGACCGGCGGGAGACACGGCCTCCCTGCCGGCCGCCGGTCGTGCAGGATATGTCCCCCGGAGGAGCCGATGTGGCCGAAGATCCACGCGTCCCCGCAGGCTGTGGGACCCCCAGTCCCATTTCGCCGACATCCGGGGCCCACATTCTGCACCGGTGACGGCCGACTATGGCCGTCTTCCCGCCAAGTACCTGGGGCCCGAGCACTGCTCGGGCCCGGGTGCACCTTCCCCGGGCGCGTCGCGACGACCGCCCGCATTCACCTCGGGCCCCCGGTCTCGGGGGCATTCCCAGGAAAGGGCGCTCCCCTTGTCCCGGGGCACAGCCCCAAGGCGTGTTCCCAGGGCACATTGCTGGGATATTCCCGGGCCCGGGTCTCGCACCCTGGTCCCGGAACCTATAGCTCCAGCCCCGGGTCATGTCCCCGGGGCACATTACAGGGACTTCCCGGGCCCGGGCCTCACCCCCGGTCCCGGGACCCACCTCCTCGGCCCCGTGTCGCATCCCCAGGGCACATTACCAGGTCTTCCCTAGCCCGGGCCTCGCCCCCTGGTCCCGGGAACCACCTCCTCGGCACCGGGTCGCGTCCCCAGGGCACATTGCTGGGACTTCCCAGCCCCGGGTCATGCCCCCCGGTCCCGGGGCCCACAGCTTCCGTCCCCGAGGAACTCGGCGCCTTGTGCGCGCGGAGGGCTCGACGAGCTCTCTGCCCCCGGCCCGAGCGTGACTCGAGCGGACCAACTGTTCCAACTACTCGCATTAATGACGAGGCGACGGGGCGCGACGCGCCTGTCGCCTGCTCGGGCATGCGTGGGCTCTCATGATGACCCCCTGTGAGCCCGCTCCCTGCGCGGTCAGAGAACTTTTGACTGAGAGGGCTTCAATTTTCCACACTGGCAGCGATGGCGTGCGCTGTCACACCTCCACGACCAAGCCGCCCGCAGCAGCCAAGCGACGTGACGACAAGACGTCCCGAACCAACTCCGGCGTGGCTCAGCAGGCGGTCGTGTGCGACAAGACATATCGTGCCTACAAAAGCTTTCTCCTCACATGTGAGCTGGGCACTGTGGACTCCCCTTGGACTATGAAAGGAGGATCCATGCCAAACAGAAAGAGGATTCGGGTTCCAGACCCCGGTTCCGGAGGCTGGTTCCATCGGTTTCTGCATTAAGCTCTCTGGTTCTGGCTCTCGGGGAGGCTCTCTCTCGAGACCCCGTTTCATTCTCCGAGTACAGCTTCTAGAGAGGCTTCGTCCCCAAGCGAGGGCGAGCTCCTGAGCACCCCGCTCTAGAACACCTTGTAAGAACAAACCACATTCATCTCCCACATAGCAGATACACACAGGAGTAGAGTATTACGCCTCCGCGCGGCCCGAACCTGTCTACTTCTTCTGCCTCCCTTGTGTGCCATCTCAACCCGGGCCCCTGGGGCCCGAGCGTATTATCGTCCCGACACCGCAGTCGTCCTGTGAACAACTTCCCTGGTCGAACCTCAAAGGGGGGTCCCCAGACTCCCCACGGTTGGAGTTCCCTCCTCCGACAGCTGGCGCGCCAGGTAGGGGAAGTTTCACTTCCAGGCGACATGCCGGCGTCCCCAACGCCGGCAGACTCCATGGCAGGAGGTCATCGTCCGCGGGACTCTGACGAGGAGTCCAGCGACCTCACCCCACCGGGCGATGTTAGCCCTGTGGCGAGCCCACCACGCTTCCCCTCCTCGTCCTCCTGGGGCATGCGGCGTGTGCCCGGCGGGCCGAGTTTCCCCCGCGGCGACCTTGTTGTGCGGCCTCGGCCCCTTCCCTTGCGGAGGGGGCCGGCAAGTGCCCCGCTGGGTCTGCCGCGGCCTCATCCATGAGGCGCAAACGGGCGCGCTGCTCCACGGCGCGCCGCAATCTCAACTTGCAGTCAGCGACGCTGCAGAGAGCCCTCCTAGCGGCGGAAGCCCTCCTGCGCCACCCTCCAGCATTTACCGGAGGCAGAGGCCGGGAGCGGCGGTGGCTCAGCGAAGTCGCTGACCTCGTAGGCGCGGCCCATCGTCGGGTAGCCGCCGACAGCCGTGCAGGGGCCGGGAGCGCCGACCGTGCGACATCTAGCGTGGGCCGGCCCCCCGCCCCGAAGCAGATCCAAGCCCGGAGCGCGGCGCCTCGCGCCACGCCTCCGGCCAAGAATGGCCATGGCGACCTCCGTGACTGGCTAAACCGGATGCGGTCCTATGAGGACGCCCGGGTCACGTTGGAGCGACAGCGCGAACGGCGCGTGGACGCCGCCAGGCGTCCCAAGGCCCAGGCCTCCAGCTCTAACCCCCCGGCGGGAAACCGTCAACCGTCGACTGAGCCCGCTCAGTATAGCTCGGGCTGCCTGGCGCTCTCCCTAGGCCTCCGGCAGGTGCGCTGGCCGGCCAAGTTCCGGCCCAGCTTGCCGGAGAAGTATGATGGCTCCATCGACCCTACAAAGTACCTGCAGATCTACACCACCGCCATCCAGGCGGTCGGCGGCGATGAAAAGGTGATGGCGAACTACTTCCCCGTCGCCCTTAAGGCCCAGGCTCGCTCCTGGATGATGAACCTCCCCGAGGGTTCGATCTCCTCGTGGGAGAGCCTCTGCCACCAGTTCGTGGTGAACTTCCAAGGCACTTTCCCATGCCCTGGTACCGAGGCGGATCTCCACGCCCTACGTTAGGGCAGGGATGAGTCGATGAGGCGTTTCTTGCGGCGCTTCAGCCAGGTACGCAACACCATCCCCCACATCGCTCATCACGCGGTTATTCACGCGTTCCGCTCAGGCGCGTGACAAGCACATGCTCGAGAAGCTGGGCACCCACGACGTCCAGTCCACGGCCGAGCTGTTCGGCCTTGCCGACCTTTGCGCCCGCAAGGAGGAGGCCCGGGCGTGGAACAAGCCACTCCCTGAGGCACTTGACTAGGGCCCTGGAGAGGACGGCGAGCCCTCACGTTCCGCAACACGACGAGACAGGAGGAAGCGCCAGAAGGACAAGGAGGCCGCCGAGAACTTTGCATTGGCCGCTACGGGTAGCCCCCGGGGCGACATTGCCCGCGGGGACGACAACAGCGGCAAGCGACAAAAAGCTGCACGTGCGTCGCCGCCGCCGGCAACAGGCCAGAAGTGGTGCATCGTCCACAAGACAGACTGGCATGACCTCACGGAGTGCCGCGCCGTCCAGAACTTGGCCGAGCGCATCAAGAAGTTCCAGCAGGAGCGGCAGCAAGCCAAGGCTGCTCCCGATCTGGAGCGACCTCTCGAGTTCCAATAACCCGAGAACGTCCTCGCCACCCTCGAGGACGGGGCACACGCCCATTCCTCGCACCGTGGCTTCAAGGCCATGAAGCGCGAATTGCTGGCCGAGCCCCTTGCCCGACAAACGTGCGGCCCGGGATCTGCCACCCGGGCCCGACTCTGCCACCCGGGCCCGACTCTGGGGAGCCCGAACCTGGGCAGCCTCGCCAAGGCGAGTGCGAGTCTGGGGACGTGGCACTCGGAACAACTTCAACTTCACAACCAGACAGGGCGCGATAACCCGGACAACATCGCCCTGGCGAGACTAGGTCTGGGGGGGTCGTCTCGATTCATTCCACATCTCAGCCCGGCTCCCCGGGGCCTGAGCACATCTCCACCACATTCCAGACAGGGCGCGATAACCCGGACAATATTGCCCTGGCGAGAGCGGGTCTGGGGGGTCGTCCCGATTCATTCCACATCTCAGCCCAGGCCCCCGGGCCCGAGCATATTCCTGCCGGGGCCCCAGGTCCCTGAGCCATATTTGTCCCCATCCACGAGAGCTCGCTCCCTCCCCTGGGAGCCGAGCTCGTGCTCCCGGCCCCCGTCAGGCCGGGGTGGGGGCGCACACAACAGAAGCCGGTATACTTCGTCAGCGAGGCGGCGCGCCTCGCTCCGCGTCGCTCCTAACCAGCAGAGCCTCAAGCGCTATCATCAGCGTAAGGTCCGGGCCCGATCACTCCAGGTCGGGGACCTAGTCCTCCGCCGTGTCCTCACACGTGCCGGAAAGAAAAAACTTTCCCCAATGTGGGAAGGCCCCTTCCTGGTGATCGGTGTCTCCCGACCGGGCTCGGTAAGCCTGGGAGCATCTTCGCACATTTTATCCGTAACACATCCTGTAAGTTGCAGTGTGCCCGGGCCTGCGCCGGATTTCTCTAGATCTCAGCGCTGGCTGGGGCCCCCATGTGTATACACTTTACTAAGCAACATTTTTAATATCCTTCCCGGTCTCGTGCCCTTTGTCTTTTTCCTTGTGTTGCGTTCGTGGCGGTCTCACCCCCCGGGGGGCATATTCGGGCCGCGCCCGTGCGGCGGTTGGGGTTTGCGCATTATCATCAGTTCCCTAAGAACGAGCTACCGTATCCCCACGTGCTAAGCCCGGGGCATTGTCCAGCCATGGGGCCGTGGCGGCGCCCCTCCGCGCGGCGCCCCGGGCCCTGGCAGCTGCGGTGTCCCGCCTGGCTAGCCTCAGGCTCGGTTTTTTCCGGAGGTAGGGGCGAAATGCTTATGCATAATCTTTTCCTCCGCACGGTCGTGACCGCGAGGATGCCTTTGGGAGGTGGTCGACGTCACGGTTCGTAGCATGGAATAGACAAAGGAACGAGCCAAATACCCTTATAGTTCACTCGTGTGCAGATTAGACCCATCTCCGGCAGGTTTGAGTAGATTTTCCAAACCTCGACGCTGGCCGGGGGCCCCCAACTCAGGTCTTTTCTTGGCACGAATTCTTGGTCCGGTCGCTGGTAGCACTCCTGGCTCCGGGATTGTGCTCGCGGAGCCACACCACCCTTTTCAACATCCAGATACGTAATCTTATCCCACTTTAAACATTGCTCAATTTCTATTCTTCCCCCGTTTGTATGGCCATGTGTTTCGTTCTCCTCGGCCCCGTGGGCAAAGCGGAATCTGCCAGGGCCTGGTACGGGGGCCGCTGGGTTAGCGCTGCCCCGGTTGTTGAGGCCTGATGGTCGGGTCGTGGACCGCGCCTCGGGCACTGTCGATGCTCCGGGGTCTCGGGCATAACCCCCCGTCAGGCCAGCCTAGATTCCCGGGGCGGACTGCGGTGCCCGGCCTGGCCAGCTCCTCCCCAGCCACCACCGAGGCGCCGGGTGCTTCGCTACCTGGCGACCCTGTGCCCGGTCAAGGTCGGTTCCCGAGGGGCTCCCGGCGAGTCAAAAGGTACGAGCTTAGCACTTTGGCCATACCTAACCCACGCGGGGCTCTTTTTGTATGTTCTCTCTTCTAGCAGTCTTTTCCCGCGGCCTCGCTGCGCTCCCCGGGCCGGCCGCGCTCGGGGGCATGGAGGGCCCCCGGGCCCGAAAGATGGCCGCGGGTGGTGTCAGAAGGGAATTGACGTCTTCCTCGGACTCCTCGTCGGCCATCGGCTCCACGAGGTGCTCACTGCGGACGAGGAACCCTGCCACCCTTGCAGCGGTCTCGGCCACGGCTCTCCGTGCCTCCTCGCGAACCACCACGGCTTTCTCGCGTGTGGTGGACTCACACTCCCGGGATGCGAGCCTGGCCTCTTGGGCCCGGACGCGTTCCTCCTGGGAGGATATTTCCTTCTCCCGTGCCTCCATCTCGGACCGGGCGCGGGAGGCCTCGTCAGCGGGGGATTTGGCGGCGCCCTCCAATTGGACGATGCACCTCCCCGTTGCCTCGATCTCCAACCGGCAGGTCGCCACGAAGATGTCGGTGGCGACCATACGGGCAGTGGGCTGCTGCATCGCCATCGTGACCGCTGCCCGCCCGCTCTCGAGATCCACCCGGACCCGGGCGGACTCCCGCCGCTCTCGACGGGCCGCCGCTACTCCAGCCCAGAGGGTAGCACCGCGTGTCCGCGCGCCGCTCCTGTTCGCCGGGCAGCTAAAAGTGCCGGGGCTCGCTCCCCTCCCTCGCGGGAGACGGCTGGGTCCTTGCATCCCCCTCTTCTCCGGCAGCAGGGACGCCAGTTGGTTCCACAATGGCCCGCTCCGGCGTGGCTGCCGCGGTCTTGATGCTCACTACCGGACTCGGCGAGGACGGGGGCGTAGCGGGACGCGGCGGCCCCATCGGCGCCCCCCCCAGTGCCGCCTGCGGCCAGGGCTGGCGGCGCCATTGTCGGCCCCTGACCCTTCCTACAAAAATATCCTTTCCTCCCATGCCTGGGACCGCCACTGGCGCGGTCCCGGGGGCCCGGGTAGCCGGCCTCCGTTCTGGGAATAGGGCCCAAGCGGCGCTCGCCGGCGCCGCACATGCAGTAACCACGACAGCGGCCCCGGTCCGCCCGGGGTCCGCGCAGCTCTGTCAAACCAGGTGGGCCCCGCGTCTCCTCGTTTCCCCAAGACGTGGTCCTGTTCCTGCCCAGGGTGGGTCCCAGCCGAGCACAAGGACCAGGGGCCACTGTCGGCGAAACGGGACTGGGGGCCCACATACCCCGGGGATGCGTGGACTTCGGCCACGTCAGCTCCTCCGGGGCCCACATTCTGCACCGGTGACGGCCGGCTATGGCCGTCTTCCCACCAAGTACCTGGGGCTCGAGCACTGCCCTAGCCTGGGTGCACCTTCCTCGGGCGCGTCGCGACGACCGCCCACATTCACCTCGGGCCCCCGGTCCCGGGGGCATTCCCGGGAAAGGGCGCTCCCCTTGTCTCGGGGCACGGCCCCGGGGTGCGTTCCCGGGGCACATTGCTGGGATATTCCTAGGCCCGGGTCTCGCCCCCCTGGTCTCGGGACCCACAGCTCTAGCCCCGGGTCGCGTCCCCGGGGCACATTACAGGGACTTCCCGGGCCTAGGACTCGCCCCCGGTCCCGGGACCCACCTCCTCGGCCCCGTGTCGCGTCCCCGAGGCACATTACCGGGTCTTCCCGGGCTCGGGCCTCGCCCCCCGGTCCCGGGAACCACCTCCTCAGCCCCGGGTCGCATCCCCGGGGCACATTGTTGGGACTTCCCAGCCCCGGGTCACGCCCCCCGGTCCCGGGGCCCACAGCTTCCATCCCCGAGGAACTCGGCGCCTTGTGCACGCGGAGGGCTCGACGAACTCTCTGCCCCGGGCCCGAGCGTGACTCGAGTGGACCAACTGTTCCAACTACCCGCATTAATGACAAGGCGACGGGGTGCGATGCGCCTGTCGCCCGCTCGGGCATGCGTGGGCTCTCATGATGACCCCCTGTGAGCCCGCTTCCTGTGCGGTCAGAGAACTTTTGATTGAAAGGGCTTCAATTTTCCACACTGGCAGCGATGGCTTGCGCTGTCACACCTCCACGACCAAGCCGCCCGCAGCAGTTGAGCGACGTGACGACAAGACGTCCCGAAACGACTCCGGCGTGGCTCAGCAGGCGGCCGCGTGCGACAAGACATATCGTACCTAGAAAAGTTTTCTCCTCACATGTGAGTTGGGCACTGTGGACTCCCCTTGGACTATGAAAGGAGGATCCATGCCAAGCAGAAAGAGGATTCGGGTTCCAGACCCTGGTTCCGGAGGCTGGTTCCATCGGTTTCTGCATTAAGCTCTCTGGTTCTGGCTCTCGGGGAGGCTCTCTCTCTGGACCCTGTTCCATTCTCCGAGTACAGCTTCTAGAGAGGCTTCGTCCCCAAGCGAGGGCGAGCTCCTGAGCACCCCGCTCCAGAACACCTTGTAAGAACAAACCACATTCATC
Source organism: Oryza meyeriana var. granulata (assembly GCA_003991445.1). NCBI lineage: Eukaryota > Viridiplantae > Streptophyta > Magnoliopsida > Poales > Poaceae > Oryza > Oryza meyeriana. The sequence goes on along the minus strand of RYFJ01001041.1, from coordinate 139,336 downwards.
TCCCACATAGCAGATACACACAGGAGTAGGGTATTACGCCTCCGCGCGGTCCGAACCTGTCTACTTCTTCTGCCTCCCTTGTGTGCCATCTCAGCCCGGGCCCCCAGGGCCCGAGCGTATTATCATCCCGACGCCGCAATCGTCCTGTGAATAACTCCCCTGGCTGAACCTCAAAGGGGGGTCCCCAGACTCCCCGCGGTTGGAGTTCCCTCCTCCGACACTACTTACTACATGTTTATGTTTTCATATTTCTGCTCTGCTTCCATCGGCCTGCTGGTGTTGTGTTTCGCTGCATGTAGCTACTGATCAAGCTTGTGATGACTTTAATATGTGAATTTCAGGCGAGATAAAAGCATGATGGCAAAGACTCTACAAGTGATGCAATAGCAATATACGGCATATTATCCACCATAAAATGTAAGTTCTTAAATCACTAATATTGGGAGTGGCTTTGACTTTTTGTTCGTTAGTTGATTTGTACCAGCATATTGCATGAACAAGTATAACATTGTATATATGTTTGCTGCAACTTTAGTTGAGCATTTCAAAACCTGCAACACCAGTGCATGATTTTATCTAAAAGGGTAATAAAATGGCTGAACCTGATAACCAACCTATCACAACATCAAACCAATTTTGTTTGGTTTATAATAATGATGTATTATGAGTAATAACTAATTCTAACTTCCGTTATCAGTGATACACCTTAGTAAGTCTCGTACACCACCGGGTATGTTGATCACACATTCATTATCTTGGAACGCCAATAGTTGTCTGGGAAGATTAAATTGTTAGTTATTTTTGTATTAGAGAAATAAATTAACTTGTTTTGGCGGGATTTTAAAAGAAAGTTTACCTTTTTTGAATTGGAACATGTGGAAGGATTATTTGATGCCATAGAATGATATCTTTGTTCCACCTTGATCTAGGGCATGCTTTGACCATGGCTTTTGTCAAGTATTCACCAATACATAAAAGTTTTTTTACATATCTAATATATATAGAGTTCTGATATCTTGATTCAATATGAACAGAATGAAGCTACTATGGTAGTCTGTCGGTATAAGAATCTGCAAAAAGCTAACTGTTAGGATAGCAAAAACTATTTTGTTGACGGGTAAAGGGAATTTAACTTACCAATTTGCATTTTGAAGCATTGTAGTCAATCCCAGGCCAGTTACAAACTGACTCCACCAGTTTTTCATTATTGAGCTTTTGATGGAAGTCCGGGTGTCGTCCAAAATCAATAATATTCTATATGTGATATAAAGGAAATGTTTAAAAATATGAGTAAAAGGGTTGAATATATGTAATTCTAAAAACGTACCCAAAACCGCATATCTAAATAGTGCTTTGATATTGTTCCTTTGTTTTTTTTCATCAACTGGATATCGTCATATGCAAACTTTCGTACCACTAAGTTGAAACAATCATGGTCCATTGGCTGATCCTCCTTTAGTATTCCTTGGAGTTTTTGAAGACTCAAACTAATAGAGTATGGTTTGGAGCTTTGAACCCAAATTTTGTTGTCAAACAATAAGACAATGAAATAATATATGCTTTCAATTTTTCAATTATATGAGAGAGAGAGAGTGAAATAGCTTACTTCAAGGTTTCTGCGCAATCAATTGAGTTAATATAGTTGGAAAGGCCACCTACCAAATCATGTACACCCATCTTAGAAATGATAGAAATTAGTGATTGGTATTTAGTTTGATTGGATGATGATTTTGATTCTTTGGGATCCTCAATGTGTCTTTCAGATGTGAATTGATTATCATCCGGATTGTCCAATATTGCAATATAATCAGAATTATCTCCAACATCTTCACTTTGTTCAGATTTGGGAGCCATTTTTGCCATGTTTGTTTTCCAACATATTAATATGCTGGCTAGCTTGAATCTAAAACGAGTAATATTTTTCTGTGCAATAGAAATTGATATTGGTTAATAAAAATAACATGTAATTAACTATTTCTGGTCCTTAGGAAATATACCTGTGTAATAGGATGACATAGTGCATCTCGTGTCCAATATTCCATGTATTTTAGGATGAACAGGCCACAAGATGCGCTGCATTATTATAGATCATTCATTATAATTTTTAACAAAAAGCATTTATTCTATTTATATTAAATGTTTAAAAAACATATAATACATACCTGTCTGTCGCATTGGCTCATGTAATTGTTCCTTGATTTTCCATGTTGTAACACGTAGATCTTTCCACTTATGACTAATCATGTTTTGTTGCCTTTCAAGAATGCTAAAGTGATACTCTAGTCCTTTTAGCTATTGTATTATTAGTATTAGCGATAGACAAAATTGGAAGATCAATTTAAATGAAGGAGTATGAATGTCAGTTACTAACCGTAGTAGTGAGGTCAGTACGGTTGAACTTTGAATATAAGGAGTCGAGTACTTGTATATTATGTTTTTTTTTCATTGACAACAGCTAAATACCAATGTGTGTTTTCGATATTTATTGAAATGAAAATCTAAATAACAAACTAAGTTAGTTTCATATATATGTATATAGAATTACGAACTTAAAACATATCAAATTTGGAACTTGTCAGATATGGAGTTAGGAATTACCAGTTCATGTGTGAGATAGTTTCTTGTTGTCTTGGTTACAAAGTTGCTATTTATATCATTATTTTCAACTATTCCAATTTCACCATCCTATTTTAGCAGTCCAGAAATTAACGGGGTCTCAAAGTATACTTTTCCATCACTTCTACTCTGCAAATGTGTTTGATCCCTTATACAATATATGTTGGCATCGATGACCTAGAGATTCAAGTCATAATATTTTGTTACATTTGAATAAAGGTGATTAACGTCGTGTAGGAATTTGGTTGCATCTAATAGGGATATTAATTGTTTTTGTTTGATAACTATATCCTCTATCTTCACCAGCATATCAGTTGATGATGATGTCTCTACTATTATTTGAGCACATACATCGTTGTTGATCATTTCATAATCTGCAAAGAGTTTATTTTATGGGAAAAATTAGATAACACAACAAAAGGAATATATATATATATATTGGTTTGTTCATGTTCCTCTGACTAGTTATCATGTAATAAAGGTTTGGTTTCATTGAATGTCTGAACAGTGGAACACTCATTCTGTTTATCTAATTCAAAATCATCTGACCCAGAACTTTTTTGCCTTCTTTAAAGGTTGGACTTCTAAATTCTCATCAGGAATTGGGGTAATTGAAGAAAAGGAAATAATCAAAGCATCCAACATATTCTCAGTCAGCTGCTGCGCTTCCATGTCATCAAACATGTTAAGCATGTATGTTCATTAAAACCAACAGAGCTGAAAAATTTTTGACTGTTAATTGCTTAGATCTTAAATGGTCAGATAACAATTTTTAATTTAAACAGAAAGTAATGCTGAAACATGATAGATTTTACTCTGAAGTATAAACTAGCTGACATTACTTGTGATTCATCGGAGTAAATACCCAAATTTGGATGTTGTGGCTCGATATGTGGAAAATAAATATTAAGTGACACATTGTAGTTTATGGGTATAGAAGACATAAAGACCATATCCTTTTGATCTAACAACATGAAACAGACATGTATATAGTATATACAGTGGTTTCTTTTTTACATTAAAGTTTGTTAGTTACAAGTGGTAAATAATAATATCTACCTTTTTTTTGCATATTAGCTTAAAGAGATGAAAAACGAAAATCGATGACTACATGGATTTTTAGTCAACTGATAAAATAAATATTAAGTGACTGTTGGTGGCCAAATTGGCACAAGGCCAATATGGCTGGGAAAACCGGTCTGACCGGTTTCCCAAACCAGCCTGGCCGGTTTAGCCCTATAGCCGATTTGGCAATACAAACCAGTTTGACTGGTTTCCCAAACCGGCCTGATCAGTTTGGACCTAATCCGAGTAGGATCAAGGAATCTATGTAGATCACGACTTGTAATTGGAATTCCTTGCAGGGGCAAGACCTCCCCACCCTATAAATATAAAGGGCCACGGCTGATTGAGTATCTATCCAATCGATCAATCAAAATACCTTTACTTTTTATTTCCTCCAAACCCAAGCTTTTCCAACCCCTTTGATTCTCCTTCTTTGTCTCCACGGTGATTTGGGACGTTCTGAGTGGCCTGCCGATCTCAGAACAACCCTAGGCGCATGATCCTTGATGGGGTCCCTCCTGGGGTGGTGGTTCTAGGTTTTCACAGCCAGCTTCAGGAAACTGGCCTGACCTGTTTCCCAAACCGGCCTGGCTGGTTTGCGCAGGGGCTTCCTGTGAGGTGATTTCGACGACCACGCGTTCTAGCGCAACTCGGTGTGTTGGCCCTAAACTGCGTCAACACATTTTTGGCGACTCCACTGGGGAAAAAAGATCTGGTTGCTAAAACCATTCTATCAAACCCTAGCCAGATAGGATCTAACATGGAACTCGACAAGAACAACATCATCACGGCTTCTATCAAAGAGATCAGTGAAGAAGAGCGTCAGAATTATTTGGCGGCGGAAGCTTATTTCTGATCTCAATTCTTGATGGGATTCAGGAAAGACCGCCAGGGCACAGTCACAAGAGTGCAAAATTTTGTGATGCCCGCGTTCAAGATGAGCGACAACAAGGTTGAGGTAATAAGCAATGTAAGCAATTCACCCCCCAACACATCTGTACCTAATGTCAAATCTAATACTGTTACTAAAGGTACGGATGAACTTGTTGCGACATTGATTGAACGAATAGAAAGATTAGAAAAAGGGAAATCTATTGAACCTAATGTTAATCTTGTTGATACTGAAACTTCTCATGTTAAACAACATGAGGTCATACAACCTAGTACATCGGCTACACTAGGTGCAATTCCTGAAAATCCACAGTATAGTATGCCGTTGAACTTTTTTCAGGGTCAAACATCACCAGGTCGGCCACAACTGCCAAACACGGCAGAACCGGCTAGACCGGTTCATCAAACCGGTCAGGCCGGTTCTCTGGTGGTGGTGCCCGAGCAGCCTGAACCACTTGCTACCATGCCTAGTTCGGCTGCTTATGGTCGTACTAATGAAATTGCTAATTTTGTGTCACCTTATACCATATTCGCGTACACTTCACCTCCCATTCCTAATGCAAATGCATCTTATGGGGGATACCGAATGATGTATATGATAGCTATTTAAGGTGTGCTCATGGTAATCATGCACCTCATGTAAATCAGAGAGTAAATACTGCTACTACAATGCCACAACAGCCAAATAGCTCTAGTTGGAACAATGAATTTTTTAAATTTAGGGAGGATTTGGCTAGTGTAATGAAAAACAAGTTTAGTGTGGATATTGGTAACTCTAAGTTGTATCAAAAACCATATGTGCTGAGTTTGATTTTATTCCTTACCCTACTGGTTGGTGTGTTCCTGATTTTGTTAAATTTGATGGTGAAGATAATAGAACTACTTGGGAACATGTTAGTCAGTACATTGCTCAACTAGGTGAAGTAAGTTCCATTGATGCATTGAAAGTCCATTTATTTTCTTTATCTTTGACTGGAACTGCTTTTGCTTGGTTTTCATCTTTGGCTCCTAATTCTATTTGTTCTTAGAATCAATTAGAACAAAAATTTCATGATCATTTCTATAGTGGGAGTCCTGAATTAAAATTAACAGATTTGACATCGGTTAAGCAAGGTAGAGAAGAATCTGTTACTGATTATATAAGACAATTCAAAGAAACCAAGAACCGTTGCTTTAATTTGTCAATTTCTGATATGGATCTTGCTGATATTTGTTTTAAGGGATTGAGATCTTCTATTAGGGATAGAATAGAAGGTGGTGATTTTCTTTCGGTTGCTCAAGTGCAAATAAGAGATTTAATTCAGGAAAACCGAATTAAGAAAGCAAAGGAAAGCTTTACGCCTCATCGATCTAATATTCATGTTGTTGAATATGAATCTGATAGTTCAGACGATGAGGACAAAGATGTTTACGTTGCTGAATTTGTATGGCCTTCAAAAGCTAAAACATATTCTTGTTCATCACTTAAGCCGGCTCATAAGGGTTGGCAAGAAGAAATGCGATTTACTTTTGATGTTTCTAAATGTGATCGTATATTTGATGAATTGTTTAAAAACGAAAACATCAAGATATCTCATGCTATGCCTTTACCTGAGGAATTGAAGAAGCGTGCGTATTGTAAGTTTCATAATTCTTTTTCGCATGCTACTAACGATTGCAATGTTTTTCGTCAACAGATTCAATCGGCTATTAATAAAGGACGATTGACTCTTCATGAGATGCAAGTGGACAAGACACCTTTCCCTGTCAACACCATAGATTTGCAGCAGCCCAAGGTACTGGTTCGGCCACATCAAGCCAAAGCAACCAAAGGGAAGAATGTGGTTATTGGTGAAGCCAAGACCGAGAGCTTAAATGACAAAAAGTTGATGAGGGAAGTGGTGTATGAAAAAGCTCCTGATGGTAGAGAATCCTTTAAAATCACTGTGAAAGCTTCTGGACACGGGGGGTAAGGACCATCTTCGCAAATCGAACAGAGACCGTTTGAGCCTGCTATGCAGGACAAACTAGCCAGACCGGTTTGCGAACCCGATCAGGCCGGTTTTACCCAGGGCCGTCCCTGAATGCTAAAACCGAAGCGTCCAGAGATTGGCACATGGAAATTGAACTTGGCAAAAGATCAGGGGAGTGTTATGAAGCGGAAACCTACTTTTGATCAGCTTTTGTCCAAGTATGTCAATCAAAGGGCCGTTACATGTGATCGGCTGGTAAAAAAGAGAATAAGGTCACCAATGCGTCAAGAGAGACCCAATTCACCTCCAAGGGCAGCTATAAGACAAAAGAGTGAGGTTGTGACTTTGCATCCTCCCCAAAATCAGTATCCTACCATGCCATGGGCTCCTTCAGCATCAAACTCGCAATATCCGGCATTGGAATATAATGGGATGATGTGGATGCCTTGCTATCCTGTGCCATATCAATCTTTTCATCCAGGATGGAAGAAACCAAGAAAATCAACTATTGACAGGATTTCATGCCCTACACATAACCGTTTGGCACCTCGCCGATCAGGTTGGGATCAACAGGTGAAACCAGTCAGACCAGATTTGCCAAACCGGTCTGACCGGTTGGGGTAGAAACGCAGATCATCTCCTCCAAAGCAAGTGTATTGGCCCAAGAAGAAAGAAGAGGAGGTGCAGAAGGTTAATGTTGATCCAGAGAGGACTACGGCCGATGATATTATGCAGATTGAAAGCATGTTAGTCCCTAACAAGGATGATGGCAAAAGACCGATTGTCATTGGCGATTCAGTTGAGACATCTGTCCAAAAGGCTCCTGCAACCAATGATCATGAAGCCAGCACCAGTGGTTCTACTTCTAAGTATTTCTTGCCAAGGTGGTGTCCTCCGGGCTTGACTCGCACTCAAAAGAGGAAGTTATAGAGGCTTCACTTTCAAGAGACAAGGGAACAGGAGCTTGAGAAGCAGAGAGATGAGTACTTCAACAAATATAGGCCCATGATCCCGCAGAAGAAGGAGTGGAAGATTAAGGTTAATGCTCACCTAGTAGCAGAACCGTTCAGACCGGATTTAGAACCGGTCAGACTGGTTTCTCCCAAGGCGGTTAGACCGGTTTCAGAACCGGTCAGACCGGTTTCGACAGAAGCAGCGCCCGGTTTTGGTATTTCTACTCCAATGGTTTATGATGATAAGTTGTCATCAGAATCCCAGGAAAAGGATGATGAACAGCTTGTTGATTATGGTTCATCTCCTGAGCACATGACTGTGGATGTATGTGTGGTGCATCTCGATTCGGATTATCGTATTATTCCAGAGGGAGATCTTGCTCATATTGATTTTGGACCTAAAGAAGCTATTTTCCAGAAGCCAAAAGCTACTGATAATCATCTGAAAGTTTTGTATATGAAGGGTCATATCAATGGGTAGCCGATTTCTCGGATGCTTGTTGATGGAGGGGCGGTTGTCAACTTGATGCTTTATTCTTTGTTCAAGAAGTTGGGAGGTTCAGATGAGGAGCTGATCAAGACCAACATGACTGTTAGTGGTGTGGGAGGAGGCGAGCCCATGGGTGCAAAAGGTGTCGTCTCTATGGAGCTCACTATTGGGAGCAAGACATTGGCTACTGCTTTATTTGTCGCCGAGACGCAAGGTAACTTTAGTTTAATTCTAGGACGTGATTGGACATGCAAATCAATGTGTTCCTTCTACCTTGCATCAATGTTTAATTCAATGGATAGACGATGAAGTAGAGGTTGTGCATGGTGATACGTCGGCTTGTGTTGCTATGGCTGATAGTTCCACCATAGGCATACATGATAATGTCAAATGCTTATCAGGATTAGATCTTTCAGATTTTGAGCTTATCAGTTGTACTAGAGATGGCTTTGTTCCTGCTGTCATAAAGCCGATTGAGAATCGGCTAAACCACCTCATGTGATTTAGATGGATTTAAATCTAGAGTGGTTGCAGCAGAGACTTGAGCACTATCGGGCGAATAAGAACGATATGTGCGAGGCCATTGAAGACTTTGATAATGTGAGTAAATTAGGACAAGGTTTTATGTCGGTTGATCCTTTAGAGGAGGTTGATATTGGTGATGGTACTATACCAAGGCCGACGTTTGTAAACAAAAGTTTGAAAGCTGATTATAAAGCTAAATTAATCGAGCTGTTGAAAGAATATGTCGATTGTTTTGCATGGGAATATCATGAGATGTCTGGTTTAAGCCGCGAGTTAGTTGAGCATCGGCTGCCAATTAAACCTAGTTTTAGGCCTTATAAACAGCCTCCTAGACGTTTTAATCCTATTATGTATGACCGACTTAAAGATGAAATTAATCGGTTGTCGGAGGCGGGATTTATTAGGACTTGTCGATATGCTGAATGTGTTTCTAAAATTGTACCTATTGAAAAGAAAGGTTCGAGTAAGCTCAGAGTTTGTATTGATTTTAGAGATATTAATAAAGCTACTCCTAATGATGAATATCCTATGCCTATAGCCGATATGTTTATTAATGATGCATCTGGACATAATGTCATTAGCTTTCTTGATGGTAATGCTGGTTATAATCAAATTTTCATGGCTGAAGAGGATATATCCAAAACGGCATTTATATGTCCAGATTCTATTGGTTTATTTGAGTGGGTAGTCATGAATTTGATTTTTCATGACTTACTTGGTGTGATTGTGGAAATTTATATTGATGATATTGTTGTTAAATCGGCTGGTTTAAAACTACATTTAGCTGATTTGAAGCTTGCTTTTGAAAAGATGCGTCGATATGGTTTAAAAATGAATCCACTCAAATGTGCATTTGGTGTATCGGCTGGAAAGTTCTTAGGTTTCATTATTCATGAAAATGGCATAGAGATAGTCCTAAAAAAATTGAATCCATTAGAAGGATACGAGCTCCTACATGTAAGAAGGAGTTACATAAATTCTTGGACAAAGTAAATTACTTAAGGAGATTTATTTGTAACTTGTCCGGGAAGGTGAATGCTTTTACTCCTATTCTTCAGTTGAAAGATGAAACCGGATTTACTTGGGGGGCAAAACAGCAAGCAGCTTTTGAAAAGATTAAATGCTATTTATCTTCGCCGCCCATGCTCAAAGCTCCTAGGAGTGGTGTTCCTTTTAAATTATATGTGGCAGTTGAAGAAAAGGTTATTGGTGCTGTTTTGACTCAAGAAACCGAAGACAAGGAACATGTTGTTACTTATGTGAGTCGACGACTATTGGATGCTGAGACGAGGTACACATTCATTGAGAAATTGTGTTTGTCCTTGTATTCTGCTTGTACCAAGTTGAGGCATTATTTGTTATCAAATACTTGCATAGTAGCGTGTCAAACTGACGTAATTAAATATATGTTGCATAGACAAATTTTAAGTGGTAGAATTGGTAAATAGGCTTATGCTTTAATTGAGTACGATTTGGCTTGTGAACCTTTGAAATCTATGAAAGGCCAAATTGTAGTAGATTTTATTGTTGAGCATAATATTGATAACAACATTAATTTAGACGTCAGTTATGTTGCTTTTACTCCGTGGAAATTGCATTTTGATGGATCGGTTTGCAAAAGTGGTTGCGGTGTTGGTGTTATTCTTATATTGCCAAACGGTGCTGTTTTTGAAGCTATTAACCGATTGAAGCATGAGTGTACTAATAATCAAGCCGAATATGAAGCTCTCTTGTTTGGGCTGAAGATTTTGCATGACATGGGAGTAAAGCATGTAGAAGCGTATGGTGATTCTTGACTGGTGGTACAGCAGGTTTCTAAGGTATATCAATGCTTAGATGGATTTTTGAATGCTTATCTTGATAAATGTTTGGATATCATATCTTGCTTTGATGAGTTTACTATTTATCATATACCAAGAGAGGAGAATCCGAGGGCTAATGCTCTGGCAAAACAAGCGTCCGGCTATGATGTTTGGAAACGAAATTTTCATGAAAAAGAGCCGACGTTTCGTGAGGCCGAGGGTTATGTCCTGGAGAAACTGGTCAGACCGCTTTCTCCCAACCGGTCTGACCGGATTGAAAATGGTCTGACCGTTTCTGAAACCGGTCTGACCGGTTTGTCTGCTGTAAATCCTACTTCGGCCATTGAGCAATCAAAAACTGTTGAGAACGAAGTCAGTGATTGGAGGAAGCCTCTTATTAATTATTTACAGAATCCCAGCTCTAAAGTTGACAGAAAAATTCGACGATGGGCTTTCAAATTCACTTTGATTGATGGTGAGTTGTATCGTTGGACCGCTGAGGATTTGCTTTTGAAGTGCTTAGGTTCTGATCAAGCTAGAGTGGCTATGGGAGAAGTTCATGAGGGAATTTGCGGTACACATCAATCGGCTCCTAAGATGAAGTGGCTCCTCAGGCGAGCTTGTTTTTATTGGCCTAACATGATAGCTGATTGCTTCCGGTATTATAAAGGATGTGAAGAGTATTAGAAGTTTGGAGATATTCAGATGCTTCCCGCAGCGTTGATGCATCCTATTATCAAGTCTTGCCTTTCCGAGGATGGGGTTTGGATTTCATTGGGCAGATTCATCCTTCGTCATCAAAAGGCATTGTTTTGTGTTGATGGCTACAGATTACTTCACTAAGTGGACCGAAGCAGTTCCCCTCAAGAATATTATTCATAGATTTGGCATTCCACAAACTTTAACTACGGACCAAGGTACTTCATTTATATCTAAAGAGGTGCGTGAGTTTGCTGAATCTTATAAGATTAAATTGCTCAATTCATCTCCATATTATGCCCAAGCTAATGGTCAAGTTGAATCTAGTAACAAGATTTTGATTAAGCTCATTAAAAAGAAAATAGAAGATAATCCTAGAAGGTGGCATGAGGTTTTATCTGAAGCTTTGTGCGCTCATCGCATATCTAGACATGGAGCTACTAAAGTTACTCCTTTCGAGCTTGTGTATGGTTAAGAGGCTGTTTTGCTTGTTGAGGTGAATCTGAGCGCATATAGATTGGCTAAGCAAAATGATCTTAATGCTGTTGATTATTATAACTTGATGATGGATAATGTTGATGAGGTAACTGACAAGCGTTTGAAAGTTTTGGGGGAGAGTGAGAAAGATAAAGCTCGAGTTGCTAGAGCTTATAACAAGAAAGTAAAAGAAAAGTCTTTTCAGGTTGGTGACATGGTTTGGAAGATAATTCTACCTATAGGGGTGAAGAGCAACAAATTTGGTAAATGGTCTCCAAGTTGGAAAGGACCTTATAAAATTGTCAAAGTGATCTTCGGGAATTCTTATATGGTGGAAACTTTGCAAGGTCAGCGGCTGCCTAGAGCTCTTAATGGTAGATACTTGAAAAGGTATTATCCAAGTGTATGGCAAGATGCTTGATGTAATATGGCCGGTATCTTCAAATATCGTCCTCGGAACAAAAAAGCCGATGAATTATGTAACGAGCATCGCCCTTAGATTTATTTTTTTTTTAACATATTTTCTAGAATACAAGCTTTACCAGAAAATAGGAGGGCATATGTTGATGGCCAAAATTGGCACAAGGCCAATCTGGCTGAGAAAACTGGTCTGACCGGTTTTCCAAACCGGCCTGACCGGTTTAGCCCTTAGCCGATCTGGCAATATAAACCAATCTAATCGGTTTCCCAAACCGGCCTGACCGGTTTGGACCCAGTCCGAGTAGGATCAAGAAATCCATGTAGATCACAACTTGTAATTGGAATTTCTTATAGGGGCAAGATCTCCCAACCCTATATAATAGTAAAGGACCACGGCCGATTGAGTATCTATCCAATCGATCAATCGAAATACCTTTACTTTTTATTTTCTCCAAACCCAAGCTTTTTCAACCCTTTTTGCTTCTCCTTCTTCGTCTCCATGGCGATTTGGGACGTTCTGAGTAGTCTACCGATCTCAGAACAACCCTAGGCACATCATTTTTGATGGGGTCTCTCCCGGGGTGGTGGTTCTAGGTTTTCACGGTCAGCTTCAGAAAACCGGCCTGGCTGGTTTGCGCAAGGGCTTCCCGTGAGGTGATTTCGACGACCACGCGTTCTAGCGCAACTCGGTGTATTGGTCCTAAACTGCGTTAACAGTGACATATTGTATTTTATAGGTATAGAAGACATGAAACCACATCCCTTTGATGTAACAGCATGAAACAGACATGCATATAGTATATACAGTGATTTTTTTTATGGAGCTGAGGCAACAATAAAATACGTAGGTAGTTTCGGGAGCTACCTGAATGGGAGCAGATTCAATAGTTGGGGCAGTGGCCGCGATTTTGTGTAGCAGACGTGGAGATGTAGTCACGATGGGGAGAGGAGGTGTCGTGTCAGATCAGCACAGCTCGTGGAATTATTGACGGCCAGAAGGTAGGGTAGATTTTTTATATGAGACGCTAGCTTCAAATATGAGTCAAAACTATGTTCTAGTCCTACTGGCTATTTCTCTATGTAGTTTACGATTTTTAAGTCTGAGTCGTGCAAGTTCGAATCTGAGATGAATTCTACATTCTACTTAGAATTCCCCCTCCCTTATGAACACTTACAACTGTTAGTGATATACCCTAAAGACAATATGGAGATATTATATATATCACATGCTATGTTTATAATGTATTGATTTGTTTTTTGAAATAGAAACCATCATTATTAATCAATGAGTATATGACTTATTTATGAGATTCTTAATATTAAATGTTGCTATTTCTAAATGATCCCTGATCATATATCATATGAGAAACAAATATGATTCTAATATCAACATATGTATTGATTGATGATTATGTCTCATGGATCATGGTATGGAGATATCAAATCGATAATATGGACATATGTTAGTGAACATATGTTGGATAAACCCGCTATGAGATACTGCAGAAATTTCATATGTCATCAATTAGTTTTAAGTAGTGTTTATGTAGAGTTCTTAGACTTGAGATCATCATGGTTCCCAACATACGTAGTAGCTTATTTTGGGACTACTAAACACTACTCCGTAACTGGGTAGTCATAAAAATAGTCTTCGGATTTGCTATGAAACATGTAGTGAGATATGAATGATCAAGATAAAATTTGCCCCTCCTTATGGGAGAGATATCTCTGGACCCCTCGATGTAATGGATTATGGAAGTGCATGACCATGCTATGGCGATTGAGGTATCAATCACAAGTTTGTAATCCATCACAGGATCGAGAGAGTGATTGAGCTATTAAGAGGATGATACAAGTCTCGCCTTGAGCTCAATCGATATCATGAGGCAAAGCAATTTTACACAAGGATATACAGGTTCAGCCGATATGATCTTTACGTATATTTTGGGGCTAATATGCCTTGCTAGAGGCCGCTATTAACAAGGTAACCAGAAAGACGTTTCTAGGTCGCGACAAAATATACATGAACCTATAGGGTCACACACTTAATGGGTTGAAACACTTATTTGAATGTGATTCGAATATAGGCTCGATTCGAATAGAGATCCGAGTAGACTCTTACTGGGCCTCGGTCCTATATAGGGAGGCGAGGGGCTGAGGAGTTTCACATGTGTTTTCTATTAGCCTCGAGCAAAACCCTAGCCGCCACCTTCCGAGCCAAACCCTAGCCGCTCATGAGTGCTAGTACACTCGCGATCGGCGTTCCAACCCCAGACGTGTGGATACCCGTAGAGGCGCTGCTCGTTGCGACGTTGATCGGCCAGAGATCAACTACTTCCACTACTATCTCGACGCGCGCGTGGTTGGACCGGCTTCTCCAACCCTTTTTCCGCTGTACTGCGCGTCTAGTGGTAACGATTCATGATCCCTCTCTCGCATGATATTCTGGTGTGCGTGGTAGAAATTTTTATTTTCTGCTATCGTAGCCTGCGCGTACTCCTACAAGAACATCTTGAATTAATTCAATCATTTGTATATGTCGGTTAAAGGACTGAAGTTTATGGGGCTAATGAAACTTATTTATAGCATGTAATTTTAATAAGGACTTCATCCATAATTCTTATTAACCTATCATTTAACAAAGTTCCTTTTAGCTTGTGTCACAATTAAGACTTGAAAAACAAGTTTAAGGCTATGCGTGACATAATTGTCTTACATGATTAGATCTATCTCATGCTTGAAAGTAGCTGTTGATTTTATTTCAATTTCCTGAATGTCAGTTCTTGAGGCTATTTTCTAATCATGACTGCACTGCAGATCTATCGATAGTCTTATGTTTTGAATACTCTCCCTTTTGAGGTACATGAATGAACAGATTCATATTTCAATTTTTTTTTCTCGTCCGACTACGCTCGAGCCCTTCGTACGTCGTTCAAGTACGCGCGATGTGCGACTTTTTACTGTTAATAATTTAATTTTTTTAATTTATAAAACTAATTTTTAATTTTTTTTTAGAAATAGGCTCTTGCCGCCGTGGGCCAGGGCGGCATTTAAAAACCGCCGTGGCCTAGGGCGGCAAATGGCCTGGGCCCACGGCGGCGTCACCAGGCCGTGACGGCGGCCCATGGTGTCAGCGAGCCGGGGGCCACGTGGCATTGCCGCCTTGGGCCACGGCGACGAATGGCTCCAGAGGGCTGAACGCAAAAATGCATTCGCCGCCAGGGCGGCGAATGCATTTTTGCGTTCAGCCCCCTGGAGCCATTTGCAAATTTGCGAGTGAATTGCGGGTGCTAATTTTCTTGCCTTATTTTCTTGCTAATTTTTAACCCCAAAAATTTTGAAAATTTATTTCTCAAAATTAGATTCTTAAATTCTATTTATTGTGCCATTGCATTTATTGGGTCAATATTAAAAAAAACAAATATCATAGATTGTTCACGTCGTGAAAAAAATTTATCGAACTAAGGGTATTTCTGGATCGCCACTCGCATTTCACTTCTCGTATGTTCGGATCGGCACTCGCAATCCACTCCTCCCCGTCTTTCGCTTACATGCTTCACAAAATTTAGTTTTAATCGTGGTTTAGGGTATGATTTTTGAAGTTTTTTTATAATCCGACGATGGTGGGCGTTGGTTTGTAAACTCGTACTGATCATTTTTGTAAGTTTATTTTTGGTAATACTTAATTAATGACATGGTAATAGGCCGGTCCGTTTTACGTGAGGGGCTTAGGACCCCCAGGCGAACAGAATGTTAGGGCATATAAATTTTTTCCCAAATTTTTTCGCAATGTTGTCGATGCTTTGCACCGGCAATAATACTATGGGGTTACTCGGCGACCTGGAATTCGGTGGATTGCAGAGGAACACGAGAAAATTATACTGGTTCAGGCCCTCGATGCGAGGTAATACCCTACGTCCAGTTCAGGTGTTATTCCTCTGAGGTGGATTTGCGATCAATGATCTGGTCTGCCCTCATGGGGCACCCTGCCTCCCTTTATATACTAGGGGGACAGGGTACATGGTAAGGATCCCAGTCGGATACGACCAAGGAATTTCCTTATTAGAGATAGAATCCTATCCGACTAAAGCTATGTTTCCTTATTGTACAAGACACAGCCTGTCGGGTGCTATCTTATCTCTAATTACGTGATCTGGCCCATCCTCTATCCGAGTGGCCCATGTGCTTGTGGTGAGGTACCCGGGGCCCATGGCTCCCACAGTAGCCCCTGAGACCTTCATAGTTGAGTCACAGCTGATGCCGAGTGCTCATCCTCCACGGTGAAGGTTACCCGAGTGCGATGCTCCCAAGTACTCTTTGTCCGAGTAATTCTTCCCGAGTCCTGCTTCATGTCAGCTGGCAACGAGGCTATGAAGGGCTTCATGTAGATATATGAATAGCGTGCGCCGAATAGGCGCACCTATTAGGTGTAGCCCCCGACTTTGTGCTTAATTGTGAAGACAATTAAACATAAAGTCAAAGATCTTTAACCTGGAAGTCTTTCCCGAGTAGATTACTACTGGTATATGAGACTCTTCGGTATCATGTCAACCGGAATATAATTTTATAGTCTTGCCGAGTTGGAGTCTACTCGTATATAGGACTCTTCGACTTTATGTCAGTCGGAATATGAGTTTATAGTCTTTTCCGAGTGGCATCCCACTCAAAAGCTAGACTCTTCCACATCATGTCAACGGGAATAGATATTTATAGTCTCTCCCGAGTAGTGCACTACTCGAAAATTAGACTCTTCAGCGTCATGTCGGCTGGAATAATGTTGCTCATGGCAACTGATGGCCATGCATGTGGGCCGAGTACCACTTTATGAAAATAAATCCATTACGTGGTCAGGTGTTCCCGAGAAAGATACCTGCGTCCCCAATTTCAATGAAGACCAGCTTATGATCCTTGTAAGGATATATCCTCGAGACTTGGTGGATAAAACAGATACCCAAACATATATGTTTAGCAATAAGGCTTTCATGAAGCATGTCTGTTTACCTCATCAATTCCTGTGGGTAGCATCAGCGCTATAATTTCAACTCAGCCTGCGGGCGGCCCACATGGAGCATGCTACTGTAGGAACTCATGTCTTGTCGGCCCAATACCAACTGTGCAGGCATGGGCCCATCTAGTCGGTTCAGGTTATAAAAGGATGGGGAGAGAGAAAAAGATTCCATCGTCTTCCCCAAAGCAGCCAATCTCTTCGTCTTCCATTCGCGCTAGCTTTTCGCCTCCCGCCCGGCTAGGGTTAGCAGCAGGCTGTTCCCCACCCGGACTCGGGCGATTTCAATCCTCTTCGTTTATTCCAAGCCCCCGATTTGTTTTCCCCCAAATCCCAACACCTCCAGTCATGCCGAAGGCGATGAATCCTGCGGGTGCGCCAGGGAGTTCTTGGCCGATCTCGGATTGCGGCTCGGTGAAGCTGAGACGGCTGGAGAGCGAGCTGAAGTTGCCCAGCCAAGAAGTGATCCATTGGCGGTCGGCGAGGGATGAGTCGAGCCCCAACCCCCGGCCTGGTGAAACGGTAGTTTTCGCCTCTTTCTTTGATCGGGGCTTGTGTCTTCCGTCGTCTGATTTCTTCCGCCGCATCCTTGATTTCTACGGGCTGGAGTTGGTGCATTTAAATCCCAACTCGATCCTTCAGATCTCCATATTCGTTACCCTTTGCGAGTGCTTTCTGGGTGTTGAGCCCATTTCATCTCTTAAGACACTTGTTCCATGTCAAGCCCCAGCTTCAAGAGTAACATCAGTGTGATTGGGGGGCTGGTCTTCAACTAAGGGAGTGATGGAAGAAACATATATCGATTTGCCCTTGAAATCTCTCTGAAGGGCTGGCACAAGGAGTGGGTTTACTGCGCCAATTTAGCTCCTTCCTTAACGCCCGTTTACTGGTATGTTGGCCGGCCGGCGGTGTTGCAAGCTGGTCCTCGGAGCCAACCTTTGAAGAACTGGGCCAGGCACATATATTGGCTGACTGAGATAGATGACCTCAAGAGGGCCGGCTTGACAGGGCCCTGGGTGGCTCGTCGTTTCTGACGAGGCGCGTCCAGCCGCTGAAGCTGAGAAGCGCTTTCGGCTGGGCTTCAAAGGTAAACACGATCCGACGGTGAGCAGGCGAACAGCGGACAAGGGGGCAGTGACCGGATACCTTGTTTGGCTACTTCTCTGAAGGGGTCGTTGCCAACCAAAGATGATAACCGCCGAGTTGCTGCCTATAGCTTCATCCGGCCGCGGACCAAGGTAACCTTCTACTTTCTTCTGTGGTGAACGCCTGTGAATGGTGATTGTTCAACCTTGCGTGATGGTATCTTGTCGACTTGCTTGTAGTGGCATGAGGAATTTGATGAAGACTCTCGTCCATTGGTCTGCGGTCGCGTCGAGGAAGAGGCCGAGGAGTCCCTCTGATGCTCAACCCGACTCCAAGAGAGCGGGGAAGAAGCCGATTTTATATCGGGCGAGGGGGCCATGACGGCACGTCGTGAGTGGCAGCTTGAAGATAAGGACACCGGCTGGCAACAACGCCCACACGGGTCGAGTCCTAGGCTGAGATAAAGCAGGCTTGGGCTCGATGTTGTCGTACTCAGCAACAGTGCCGCCAAGGGAGCCAACAGAGCAGAGGCCGATCGGGGCAAAGGAACTCCGAACCAACCATACCCGAATCGAGGCCGACTCAGGCTGATATGCCTCTGCCCTCGATGACTCCGACCGGGACGAGTGCCAATGCTAGCGCTTCGCCGGGGAGCGGGCAGGCTGGCAGGAAGTTGAAGTTTCCAAGAGGTGCGCTGCTCCGGGCCTTCTGGCAGTCGCTGTATGTTAAAATATAACCCTGATGTCTTGCTTCGTTGTGCAGGAAGCGGGCCGATATCGACCTCAAAAAGGTTGACCCGTCTGCTCCACTTGAGGAGTCCGCCCCAGCCGAGCCAGTGGCAGTAGACACACCTGCTGAGCCGGCGGCCAGCTCGGTCGTGGAAGCCGAGGTGGCTCCGGCTACAGGGCCAATACCGCCACTTGACCAAGAGGTGGTTGTTGAAACTGAGGCCCCAGCCCCCGAGGCACCGTATGTCGCAGGAGCAGGGGACGGAACCTCCGAGCCGGTCCCCGATGTTGTAGGGGAAGGCGGTGCCGAGGCCAGGACCCCGTCGCCATCATGGTTATCGTCATCACCATCGTCGCCGTTGCCGCCGCCGCCGGAGATCCCACATTTGCCTCGGATCGAAGCTCCCCCACGTGTGATGCCGCGGACCTTCACATGGACCACTCGCGACGGCACCATGGAAAGCTTCAGGCTCGATGAAGTCGTCGCAAGGAGAGAACGCGAGAGCCTGCTTCGTGCCGCCATCAGCGGGTCCCAGGGGGTCGCGGTATGATTCTTGTAATGAAGCACCAGCAATCTTCTTGTCTTGGTATTTGACTCTGTCTTCGGTTTGTTCCTTGTCCCAAGCAGAAGCTCGTAGACCGCAACGAGGCGATGACGGAGATCCTGGTCGAGATGGCTCCCCACCTTACGGAATTGCAACAGCTCCGGGCGTTGAAGGCCGAGATGGAGGCGCGTCACACGAGGAGGGAGGCCTGGCTGAAGAGCGGCGCTGATCAGCTCAGGGCAGAGACATGGACCTTAGCCGGGAAGATCCAGAGGTAAAATCCTCGAGTATGCTTCCCGACTGGACCGTTGTTGTATTCCTCCAGCTATGTCAATCCCGACTGCCCGGTGGTGTCATGACTGTAACGATTGAGCTTTTGGCTAATCTGTGGTGCAGACTCGAAGCGGAGTTAAAAGCCGAGCGGAGAGGGAGTCGCAGCTGAGGAGGCCGAAGACGCCAAGGCCGAGCTTGAAGAGTGAGGCCGACCTGACAAAGGCCACACCGAGCTTGAGCGGGGAAGAAGTCCGAGTTGGAGAAGGCCGTCGTCAAGCTCGGTAAGGAGGAGAAGGCCGAACTGGAGAAGACCGTGGCCGGGTGGGAGGCCGACTACGAAAGTGAGTCTCACCCGACTGCGATCTTAGCCAATACATTAGTCACCTTGCGTGTAGCCGAATCTGACAAAGCTTACTTGCCGGCCGATCTGGGCAGGCATGAGAGCCAACGTCCAGGCCCAGTACGGTTCTACACGGAGGAGATAAAGTCAATCAGGGAGTCACGGGAGGCCCTCGTTGGGTCCGTGAAAGGGCTCCTTGACCTTGTAGATCCCGCCCAAGTGGAGACCAGCTGTAGCAGAATTCCTCAGATAATGGGGCGTCTCGAGGATGCGCCGAGTGCCCTGAAAAGGTACTCAGACGAGCGGGTTGCCGCCAGCGTAGCCAGACCTAGCAATGACCAAGTCATCTACCCGAGGGCGGACATTGAGGCCATCGGGGAGGGATTTTCCGAGGAGAGCGACGCCCGAGGAAGCGTTGGAGCTGATCTCACAGGCGAAGCCGACTGCTGAAGCGATTACCCGAGACCTGGGTCTGTAAAGGCAATACATTTTTGTAGTCGGTGTACATATATGCTTTCGTATACGATCATGCGTAATATATGTGTCGTGCCGCCTAACTTATTATTCGGTAGTCATAGCTTTACCCGACCATGTAGCATGCACCGAGTTAGTTCGATAGAACTTGATAAAAAAACGTTCGGAGTAAGATGCTATACTCGGGCGAACGCATCGGTCGTGGTAGGGCTTCATAACCGGGGTGAAATAAGCTTGTATGTTATTGACAGAACATATATACATGCAGCCCCGATCACTACTCGGTTGGGACAAGCGCGTAGTGAGTCAGGAAAACTGTACACATGGAAAATGTAAAAAATCAGGTATAGAAAGGACGTAGCTGTTCTATATTCCATGAGTTGGTGATGAGGACGCCGTCTTTGGTCTTCAGTCGGTAGGCGCCTGGCCGCGTGACTCGGCTATAATGAACGGCCCTTCCCAGATGGGGATAGTTTGTGCCTGTCCTTGGTGGGTTTGTATCTTCCTTAGAACGAGATCCCGACCAAAAAGACGCGGCCACGAACAGTTGCGATTGTGGTAGCGACGCAGGCCTTGAAGATACTTGCCGACTGATTGTTGCGGCATCTCTTGCTTCTTCCAGCTGATCTAATTCGATCAGTCGGGTGCTGTTGGAGTCGTCTTCGGAGTAAGCCGGACTCCGCGGAGAAACCGAATGTATCTCTGTCGGTAGCATGGCCTCGGTACCGTAGACCAGGAAGAAAGGGGATTGCCCTGTTGCCCGACTAACCGTGGTTCTGAGAGACCAGAGAACGGATGGTAGTTCTTGTACCCACCGACCCGCATATGGTTGTAGTCGGTCGTATATCCTGGCCTGATGCCTTGTAAGACCATGCCGTTGGCTCGTTCAACCTGCCCGTTGCTTCCGCGGATGTGCCACAAATGCATAGCAGATCTTGATGCCGAAGTCGTCGCAGAACTCTTGGAATAGGCCCGCCGCGAACTGAGTGCCGTTGTCGTTATGATGCGGTTGGGGACCCAAACCGGTATAGTATACTCAGGATGAAGTCCTTGGCTCGTGCCGCTGTGATTGTTGCGACGGGTTTAGCCTCAATCCATTGGTGAATTTATCCACTGCGACGAATAAATGTGTGAACCTCCTGGCGCTTTCTTGAATGGCCCGACCATGTCGAGCCCCCATACTGCGAATGGCCAGGAGATGGGGATAGTCTGGAGTCCTGGGCGGGGAGATTTGTCTGTCTTGCGAAGAACTGGCAACCCTCGCACTTGCGAACGATGTCTTTGGCGTCTGTGACTGCTGTGGGCCAGAAGAATCCCTGCCGGTAAGCCTTTCGACTAACGTCCTGGATGCAGCGTGGTTGCCACATATGCCCGAGTGGATTGAATGCAGGATCTGCTTGCCTTCCTCGGTGGTGACACAGCGCATGAGGACCCCGGATGCACTCCGTCGGTACAGGTCTTCTCCGGCTAGCAGGAAGCTTTTGCTTCGACGCTTGATCTGCTCGGCTTTGACTGTGATCTTCTGGGAGTTCATCGTCCAGGAGGAATTTGGAGAACAGGACCCTCCAGTCTTGACATATGTGCAGCACTTCGTCAGTGGGTCGGGGTGGGCACGCCTCCCGACTGCTCTTGTGCGGTTTCTTCTTGACTGATGGCTCCATAAGTTGCTCGACAAAGATTCCAGTCGGCACCCAGCTTCTCCGCTTGGATCCCATGTTTGCCAGCTCATCTGCCGCGTCGTTGTATTGACGCAGGACGTGTGTGATTTCCCAGCCCGTCGAACTTGTTTTCCAACTTGCGGACCTCCTGAAGTATGCCGCCATTGTGTCGTCGAGACAGGTCCAGTCTTTCATGACTTGGTTGACCACGAGTTGGGAGTCTCGCGCGCACAACCAGTCGACGTATGCCGAGTGATATGGCGATGGCGGAGCCCGTGAACAAGAGCCTCGTACTCGGCGACGTTGTGGAGCGGAAGTGGATTTGTAGTACGTACTTCAACTTTTCGCCAGTGGGGGATGTCAGTATGATCCAGCCCCGGCACCGCGATCCGTAGGGAACCGTCGAAGTACATTGTCCAGTACTCTAGCTTTGTTGTTGGTGTTGGGAGTTGAACTTCTGTCCACTCGGCCACGAAGTCGGCTAGAGCTTGAGATTTGATAGCTGTCCGTGGCTGAAAGGTGATGTCAAACGCCATCAGCTCGAGTGCCCATTTAGCGATCCAGCCGGTGGCCTCGCGATTATGAAGGACATCCCCGAGTGGAAACGCTGTGACCACCGTGACTTGATGTGCTTGAAAGTAGTGCACCAGCTTTCGGACTGTGATGAGTAGGCCGTATAGCAGCTTCTGGACCTGCGGGTATCTTGTTTTGGAGTCGGCAAGGACCTCGCTGACAAAATAGATTGGCCGTTGTATTTTCTGAAGATGACCTGTTCGGATCGCTCCACTAGCACACCGTGCTGACTACCTGTGTTGTTGCCGCCAGATAAAGCATTAGTGGTTCTGGGGCAGGGGTGACGCCAGCACGGGGGGTGATGTGAGGAATTTTTTTGAAGTCTTCGAAGGCTCGCTGGGCTTCCGGGGTCCACTGAAAGGTGTCCGCCTTTTTGAGGAGCTTGAAGAAGGGCATGCCCCGTTCGCCAGTCGGGAGATAAACCGACTGAGTGCCGCATGCAGCCTGTCAGCTTCTGGACGTCTTTAAGGTTGGTACGGGGGCGCCATGTTCGTGATGGCGTTGACTTTCTCCGGGTTAGCCTCGATGCCGCGGTGCGAGACGATGAAGCCGAGTAACTTCCCAGACGGCACCCCGAAGGCGCACTTGTCCGGGTTCAACTTCATCTTGAATCTTCGAAGGTTTTGGAAGGTTTCCTCTAAGTCGGCAATGAGGTCTTTTCTGCACTTGGACTTGATCACCACGTCGTCGACGGTCGGCTTCCACGTTGCGGCCGATCTGGGTGTGCAGACATCCAGCTGAATAGCCTTTGGTAGGTGCGCCGTGCGTTTTTCAGAACCGAACGGCATTGTGATATAGCAATACGCTCCAAACGGCGTGATGAAAGATGTTTTTAAACAGTCCTTGTTCCCTCAAGCTAATTTGATGATATCCGAGTAACAGTCGAGAAAACTGAGTAGGTCGCACCCGCCGTGGAGTCAACCACCTGATCTATCCTGGGAAGACCAAATGGGTCCTTGGGCACGCTTTGTTGAGGTCGGTGTAGTCGACGCACATGCGCCATTTACCGTTTTTCTTCCGGACCAGGACTGGGTTGGCCAGCCAGTCCGGGTGGTAGACTTCCTTGATGAAGCCGGCTACGAGGAGCTTGGTGATTTCCTCCCGGATAGCATCCTTGCGGTCTTGAGCGAAAGCGCCGCAGCCGTTGCTTGACCGGCTTGGCGTCTGGCTTTACGTGTAGGGCGTGCTCGATCACCTCCCTTGGTACGCCCGGCATGTCGGACGGTTTCCACGCGAAGATATCCTTGTTGGCTTGGAGGAAGGTGACGAGCGCGTCTTCCTATTTTGGGGTCGAGTGTCCGGTCCCGACTAAGGCAGTCTTTAGAGGGGTCGGAAGGGTCCAGGGGGATCTTCTTCGTTTCAGAATCCACTGAAATTCCCGACTTCGCTGCTTTTTTCGCCAGAACTGGGGTCTTGATCGACTTCGGATGTGATGGCTTGCCGGATGCTGTCGCGCCCGACTGCCGCTTCTTTGTGTTTGAGCCAGCTCGCAGCTCTCCTTGTCGCAGGTGAAGGCTTGCTTAGCGTCGCTGCGGAGGGAGAGGACTCCTGCTGGCCGGGCATCTTCAGCACCATGTACGTGTAGTGTGGTATCGCCATGAATTTGGCGAGGGCCGGTCGTCCGAGTATCGCGTGATACGCGGTCTCGAAGTCGGCGACCTCGAAGGAGATTTTCTGTACGGAAGTTGTCCCGAGTGCCGAAGGTTACCGGCAAGGTTTATCTGCCCAAGTGGGGTTGATGACAGGCCGGGTATTATCCCATGGAAGGGCGCGGTGCTCGGCCGTAGTTCTGAACGAGGTATTCTCATCTCGTCCAAAGTCTTGGCGAACAGGATGTTGAGCGCGCTGCCTCCGTCGATGAGGGTTTTCTTCAGCCTGATGTTTCTGACGACCGGGTCCAGGACGAGTGGGTATCGTCCCGGGTGGGAAACCCGATCTGGGTGATCTGCGCGGTTGAAGGTGATGGCCATCTCTGACCAGCGCAGGTATTGGGGGGTATCCGTCATGGAGACCGCGTTAATGTCCCGCGCTGATAGCTTCTGCTTGCGCTTGGATTCGTACGCAAGTGGGCCCCCGAAGATGTGGTTGAGTTCGGCTTGGGGGTCCTGGAAGTCATCAGCCGGACCCGAGTCTGGCTTGTCCTTGTCCTTGTCGGCGCCAGACGATGAAGCTTGCTCGGAGGCGAACTTCTTGAGCATGTGGCAGTCTTTGGCCGCGTGCCGGCCCTTCGGGTGAAAGGGGCAAGGCCCGCTCATGACTTTCTGATAGTCGTTGTTCCGCTGGGGCCGCGACCGACTGCGCTCCATGTTGGCCACCTCGTTGTCCGACTTCCGCTTGCGGCTGCCAGGCTTGTTCTGAGGCGGCTCGTTGTCGGCTTTTGCCTTGTTGTCTTTTTGTCGGGGCTCCTTCTTCTCGTCGAAGGCCTCTGCGACGGCTTCAGCCGAGTCGGCGTATTTGTTAGCCATGTCGAAGAGAGTCCGGACAGTGGATGGTGGCTTCCGAGTGAACTTCGCAATGAGCGGGGCGTCTTTTACTCCCTTGCGGAAGGCGGCGATGACGACCTCGTCTTTGATGCTTGGGATTTGATTGCGCTTCTCGGAAAACCTTTTGATGAATTCACGTAGAGACTCGTTCTTTTTCTGATGCAGCTGGTAAAGGTCGTGCTCGGAAGCCGGTCTCTCGTAGGTCCCCTGGAAGTTAGCGATGAACCGCTCCCTGAGTTGTCCCCAGGAACCGATCGACCGCCTTGGGAGGCCTGTCAGCCATGTCCTCACCGAGTTGGATAATGCGACTGGGAGGTAGTTAGCCATGGCTCTGCTGTCGCCCCCAGCAGCTTGGACTGCTAGGACGTAAACGGTGAGCCAGGACTCTGGGTTGGTCTTGCCGTCGTACTTTTCGATTCCGGTAGGCTTAAAACCGACTGGCCAGCGGACGTCCTGTAACTCCCGAGTAAAGGCTGGAATGCCTTCATTATCGTGAGGACTTGGGCTTCGGTTTTGGCGGTGTAGCCGCTCGTAGTGGAGACCGAAGCGCTCGTGTTCATCCTCCAGTCGGCGGCGTTCATCCTCTTCGCGTTCTTCGCGCCGGGCCCTTAGGGTGTGGCGAAGATCGCGTTGTAATCGCAATCGGAGGTCTTGATTGGGTCGGCGGTCGTATTGGTGACGCCGCCGGTTGTCGTAGTTGGTATTGCCAAGTGTTGTTTGGCGGGACTCTTCGTGCTGCCGGGTGGAGCCGGCCGCCCGTCGTCGTGCTGATGCAGATGACTCCGCCGCTGGAGAGCCCGTTCGACGGGTCGGTATGTGAGTGTTGCCTGACTGTTCTTGCTGCTGGCAGGCGGCAGCAGTAATCATCGCCTTGATCTTGGCGATAGTTGGTGTGGCCTGATGATCCGGCCCAAACTGGAGCGTGTCCAGCAGAGTTGCGGCGGCCACGACGTTCTGTTGCGGCGTGACGAAGACATCGTGGTCGCCGACTTTGGTTTGGAGGATCTGCTGCTGGGCGGCTCGCCCGGCCTGTCGAAGCCCGTCGTTGCGAGCTTGTCGGTTGGCCTCCTCTTGTTGTTGTAGTCGGCGCGCCTCCTCTTGCTGCTCCTCTTGCAGTCGGCGCACCTCGGAAGGTGGCGTTGAAGCCATGAAGATCTCGCGGGGGAGGAGGAAGCTTGCCAAGGTGGAGTCCGAGTTGATGCTCGAACCACCATCCGACTTAGTGTCGGACTCCGAGTAGTTTATCGGAGTTAGGACGACTCCGACTTCCCTAGATCCAATCTGAAACGGTTCATGACCGTGTCCAAACTGAGTCGCTGGAGGTCGGGTCTGCTGCGCGGGTTGTAGATGCACAGCGTCGCCAAATCCGTACGGGAGATTGACGATCTCTCCCCCTCTCGGCCTAACCCGCGCTGGCTCAAGGCCTAGCGCGAGTTGGACGCCGAAGGAGAGAGTTGTCCCGATGTCCGGTGATGTGAGGGACTGTCGTAGTAGATCGTCGAAGGAGATGGCGACGTCCCTGGGGCCGACTGGCGCAACGCCGGCTAGCTCCTCAGCTGGCAAGATCGGATCTGCCTCAGCCAAGGAAAGGTTGCCGAGTTGATCGGCGACGAAATCAAGGCTCCCGAAGGTGATGGTGTCTCCATTGGAGAACTTGTCGCCCTTGACTCCGTTGATAGGATCCATCGAATCTGTTGATGAAGAATTCGTCGGGCCCCTACCTGGCGCGCCAACTGTCGATGCTTTGCACCGGCAATAATACTATGGGGTTACTCGGCGACCTGGAATTCGGTGGATTGCAGAGGAACACGAGAAAATTATACTGGTTCAGGCCCTCGATGCGAGGTAATACCCTACGTCCAGTTGAGGTGTTATTCCTCTGAGGTGGATTTGCGATCAATGATCTGGTCTGCCCTCATGGGGCACCCTGCCTCCCTTTATATACTAGGGGACAGGGGTACATGGTAAGGATCCCAGTCGGATACGACCAAGGAATTTCCTTATTAGAGATAGAATCCTATCCGACTAAAGCTATGTTTCCTTATTGTATAAGACACAGCCTGCCGGGTGCTATCTTATCTCTAATTACGTGATCTGGCCCATCCTCTATCCGAGTGGCCCATGTGCTTGTGGTGAGGTACCCGGGGCCCATGGCTCCCACAAATGTACGTACTGAATGATTTTTAATTCGACATTGGGAGATGATATATTGTATTATTCGTGATCCACTCGGTCAATACTTAACGCAGTGCACGTATAATAGCATAGTGATATTAGCTAGATGCGAGCCGTTCGCATTGCGAGATGATGAATGCGACACCCATAGTACGAAATACAACAACGGATACAACTTGTGAGCAGTACAATGTCCCTTCACCATGGGGACCTCGCATATGTATCTGCATCGGCGGGGCTGCATCGGAACGGCGACAAGTCAGAGCACGGACGACTGAGCGCATCGTGTTGCACATCTGGCCGAACGTGATCGTCTGCTCCTGCTGCGTGAGAGGGATGCCAGCCTCGAGGCACTGCCGTAGTAGGCTGAGCTCCGTGTGGACCTGCCTAGCATCGTCCGCCTGTTCAGCAGGACATGCGTGGTTAGTTGCGCATGGTAACTACTGTTGAAAATAGTATGAAAACCATTGACTCACCGCGCGGAAGTAGTCCTAGTCGCGGTGTGTCGGGTATGCGTCTTGCACCCTCGCGACGTGCGCCTATGGAGCCCCGGGAGTGAACGTCACCCGTAGTCTGGTACGGGGCTGATACCAGGAAAGGTACTGCTCGTACCTGTCGGCTGTGTGGGGGTGGATCACCGTGACAACGTTCTCTGTGGCTATGAGCCAGTTGTTGATGTACTCGATGACGGTGGGTCTCCACAACCTACCAGCGGCCTGGCCACGCCGATTTAACCTGCAGAGCACAACCGGTGACACAATGCATAACAATACGGAATATTCATTTTCACACATACCTGTGAACGTGTTGCGGTACGGCCTGGAGGTGTGGATGGCCGAAGGTCTGGCGCATGCCGAACTGCCGCATCACACGCTGCGGGCAGTGTGGCTCGACAGAAATGTCGAACAATATCGGCGTCATCGTCAGCCAGTATGCCTGGTCCCTGGTGCAAAGGGATGACAGCCCAAGCGGCGCATGCGCCATCACCACCTTGGCGCTGTACGGCTCCCAGACAACGTCGTCGTCCGTGATCCTGTCAACTCCATGACGAAATCTAGGTACGACTTCTGCACCTACACGTGAGCATACCGACGCTACAAATAGGTAAAGAGTTCTCGTTAGTCCAAGTAACATAAAAAACCGAGACGGTTCTAACACCGAACATACCTCACGACGACACCACACCGTCCCCATCGTCGGATAGTTCTCCAGTGGGACATTCACGTACAGAATCGGCTCGTACGGACTGTGGTCCACCACGGGGCGGCCGATCGCGAACCGCTCTGCCGCCCAGAGCTGTAGGAGGAGTGGACAACCCGTGAAGACCGCTTCTGGCTCGGTCTTCCTGCAGCCGTCACACAGACCCCTATACGTGGTGGCAAGGACTGCTGATCCCCAACTGTATTGGGGAACAGCACCGTCCTCGGCGTCGGCTATCTCCCTCGCGTAAGGGATCAAGCCCTTGTCGACTGCGTGGCCGTGCGAGTTGGTGAACATCACCCACTCGAACAGCCACAACAGGTACGCCTCCAGGCTCCTCTACAGTGAGTACGCGTCGGCCTCCGGGTCTAGCTGATCAGACTGCAGTAACATATAAGGAAGTTGACACTGTAATTCTAGTACGGACTGAAGGACGAACATAAAACAACAAGTAAGCATTCTTACCGTGTAGCTCAGTACCCAAGCCTGAGGAGGGCCCGCATGCGTGTACGGGGAGATCTCGCCGACGAGGGGAAGCCCCGGAGCACGGTGAACCGGGGCGAACCGCTGCAGGATGTTGTCTCGCCACGCCTGAAGCCCGTCAACTGGGCCCACCGCCTCACCGGCTAGAGGCAACCCAAGGAGGAGGCTAACGTCCTGCAGCGTGGGGGCCATCTCACCGCATTGGAGGTGGAAGGTGTGCGTCTCCGGTCTCCACCGGTCCACAAGAGCTGTGATTAGCGACCGGTCGATACCCCACTTCTTCGCCGGGTCATTCGGGTCCACTGTGGCTGCTACCAGCCTACACAGCGGCAGAAGGCCTGCCTCCCGCAACCTGACAATCAAAACAAAACAAGTTAGTAAGTTCACATATACAGCTTCACATACAACGTTCGTACGTACCTAGTCGTGAACCGAGGGTCCACGGGAAGGAGTCGCCTAGAAGGTCGAGGACGTAAGGTACCGAGCTCGAGGTTCTGCACCGCCGAGAGAAACAACCGATGGGACTGATCGGTGGCGTGATCCAGCAGCTCAGGCGTCTGGTAGTCCATACCTGCAAGGAAAAAGAAGCGAAACAGATTAGCTCAATTAAACATAGTGCATTACAGTCAAAAAATTAACAGACAGCAAAGTACTTTTAAAAGGCCAGCACTGGCAAAGTGAAAACAAAGTGCACATTTCAACAGACGACAATAGATATGACACGCCGATCTGGCCCACACTAAAATGAAAATCAGATAGCAATACATGCAGATTGGTACACATTACAGGGAGATTACATCAGCAACCAGCGGCTATACTACACAACATAACCCGAAGGTGCATGAGGACGCCTGCGATGACGCTGCCTATCAGTGGTGCCTTCTCCAGTTGGCCGCCTTCCATCGGCGCCTGATCCTTCCACATTAACTTCCGCTGCACTTGGGGCCTCGACGTCTTTCGTGCACTTCTTGTAGGTATGTCCCTCCTCTCCACACCTACTGCAACGTATAGCGCTAATGCCGGCCTCGGATTCATCCATATCATTGCGAATCCTCTGTGTCCGACGGCGGCCTGCCTTGTTCCTTGCCTTCATTGGGTCAGGGATATAATAAACTGGGCTTGTGTCTTCAGTGAAAGTGCCGACGATGCCGAAACCAAAAATCTCGGTACTCCATGTATGCATGATTGCTTCCTTTTTAAAGTACGGGGACACATATTGGCGTTCATCAATACCGCACTCCCCGCAAGCGGCAATGACATGAGAACAGGGCTTGTGGTACAAACTTGGTTTCCGGCAGAAGCACTTGCATGTCCCATCTTCCTTTAGGACACACTCTTGCATTGCAAATATGCCACGCCTGGACCTGTCGGCACACAATATCTCAAATCTACGCTCTCGTGTGCCCTGCACTCGGACTCGGTGCTCTCTTGCCTTCTTGCATTTCTCCTCAAGGTACTCTGTCATTTTGGTGCCGAACCAAAGGTTTCCATCGGCTATAGATGGGCCATTCTGTCTGCACCTGTCGTGGAAGTACGTCTGTGTTCCATGTAGGATAAACTCCACGATGGCAACAAGGGGGAGTTGCCTCACACCACACATGACCCAGTTATAGACCTCTGCAAGGTTCGTGATCATTATGCCGAACCTTGCTCTACCTTCATCGTACAGCAATGCCCATTTCTTCTTCCGCTCGTGCTCGATCCACTGTGAAAATCTGCTAACCGAGGAACTGGGTCTCCTTCTGAATGTACCGTCATCGGTGGGAAGTGCACCTAGAGGTTCAAGGCCGTCAACACCTCTTGCTGCGGGTCTTGCAGAACTCTCGCCTCTATGTTTGGCTGTCAGCTCATCAAGTCTCCTCCACAGCTCATTGAACTTCTTCTGTTGATTCTAGGCGCATTATTGTACGAAGCTTCAAAACTGCCGAATCTCCTTTCAATTATCTTCTGTTTGGCTCTCCATGCCTTGGGCATATGTAATGGTATACTTGTACTTCTTCTCGATGCGCCTGATAATTGACTTGGGCTCGAACCGGAGGTTCTCCACAACAGCATAATACAGCTCTGAAGCGATGAATGCAGATGATATGTTCCTGTGGTACTTCTGAACACCCGGAAGATGGCAGTTGTGCTTCGTCACGATTGACACGGACCAATAGTCGTCATATTTCTTCCTGGATGCGTACATCCTCCATGGACATCCATCGCTTGAACTTGCACATTTCACTTCGTACACTGATCTGGTAGACTTTGATACCCAGAACTCCCTCCCAAGTGACACGGCCCATATCTTCACAGCCTCTGTCAACTGTACTTTTTCGGCGTACCTAGCGCCTTGCACCACTTCATTCTGCCGATACTCCCATGGCACGGTGTGCCTCTCTGAGACAACGAGTCCGGAGAAGTCCTCGTTGTCCTATTCTGCCGGGTATACATCGTCCTCCGAACAATCATCATCCTCCATATGCTCAGGTTCTGAGTCTTCAATTTTCATCTCCTGTACTAGACCTGGGTGTCTCTCCCCTTCATCTACAAACCCCCCGGTCCCATGTCTTCTTGGCCTCCTTCCTCTCCGGCACCCTCGTCTTCTGCCTTATTTTGCTCTCCTGTTTCATCGGGCCCTTCCGCTGTACTTGAACCAGCCTGATCAATGCTGACCCTGTCATGCACTATCACTAGGATGCTAGGTGCCCATCCTCGCTGCAGTGCACTCTCCACAAAAAATACCCAGCTGGCCGTCGAATCTATTGGCATCAATTCCCACCAAAAACCTTCCACAACCCAGCTAACCAGTGCGTACACCGTAATTGCATTTACTTGAGGATCTACTCCGAATCCCCTCATTAACCAATTTAAACTCCAGGAAAACTTCTCTCAGCTGGAGCTATAATTCCCTTTTATGCTACGTTGAACTCCGATAAATCTACCCCATATTGTCCTTCTCTGACATTTCCTTCAACGTGCTATATCGCGAATATAACTCTATTTGCTATTTCTGTTGACAAAAAAGATTTTCACTACAGTTATTAATCTGTACTAATCAATATTCGTTCCATAAAAAGGCTATAGGTATGAGTCAAACCTTTACCGTTTCTACATTTTACAAACTAACCCAGCAGCGCTAATAAAGTTATACGCTAGGTTTATCTAACGTGTCGAAATGACGTATACCAACGATGGCCATGGCGAAGCATATTTATTTCTAAAATATATACAATTTACTACCTGTCCGCTAATGTTCTTCTAATACGGTCAAATAAATTTAACACTAATGATGGTTATGCCAAACCGTTAATATTTTCATACTATGTCGGGTATTACACTACACGTCTAGTACTAATTAACACTTGTCTAAAAAATTGACTACATGACGGAGGGAGAGCAAAAAATACCTGGGTTCGGCTCAAAAATCCGCGAGGGCTTCGCCGCCGTACTGCTCCTCCTTTGTCTCAGCTCTATTGGACGAACGCTGGAGGCGAAAGGGGGAAATGACGCGCCGGCGAGTGTGTGAAGGGCTTTTATAGGGGAGGGCTAAAAACCGCCCTCCCCCAGGGCGGCGAATGTAAATTTGCATTCTGCCCCTGCCGGCCATTTGCCGCCGTGGGCCACGGCGGCAAGCCCACGTGGCCCCCTGGCTAACGGCGGCCCACGCCGTCACGGCCCACTAACGGCCAGGCCATTTGCCGCCCTAGGCCACGACGGTTTTTAAATGCCGCCCTGGCCCACGGTGGCAAGAGTCTATTTCTGCAAAAAAAATTAAAAATTAGTTTTGTAAATTAAAAAAAATTAAATTATTAACAGTAAAAAGTCCGCGATGTGCACACTCCATGCCCAGTCCGTATCACGCTTCACTTTCCAAATGCAGATCACGAATTTTTTTATTTTTATATTTATTTAATAAAATATTTACAAAACTACATTTTCATTTCAAAAATTTACAAAAATATACTCCCACCGCCCTCTGGGAGGGCGATTTTTATAAATCGCCCTTCCAGAGGGCGATTTGATGACGTGGCTGACGGCCGTTGGCCACCCGGGCAACGGCCGTCAGCCATTTTGCAGGCGGGCCCGGGCGATCCAAAAACCACCCTCGAAGAGGGCGGCAAGGGGGCCGCCTGCAGAAATCCGGCCGGGGGCAGCGGGGGCGGGCACGGGCAAGGGGCGCGGAAGCGGGCGAGGGCATGGGCGAGGGGCGAGGGGGCCGCCTGTAAAAATCCGGCCGGGGGCCGGCCGGCGAGGGCGGGCGCGAGGGCACGGGCGAGGGGCGCGGGCGAGGGGGCCGCCTGTAAAAATCCGGCTAGGGGCCGGCCGGCGGGGGCGGGCGCGGGCGAGCGCGGGCGAGGGCGAGGGGCGCGGGCAAGGGGGCCGCCTGTAAAACAGCCGGCCCTCGGCCGGATTTTTGCAGGCGGCCCCCTTGCCGCCCTCTCAAAGGGCGGTTTTTAGGTGGCCCGGGGGCCACCTGCAAATTGCCTGACGGCCGTTGGCCGGACGGCCAACTGGCATCAGCCACGTCACTAAATCGCCCTCTGGAAGGGCGATTTATAAAAATCGCCCTCCTAGAGGGCGGCAGGAGTATATTTTTGTAAATTTTTGAAATGAAAATGTAGTTTTGTAAATATTTTATTAAATAAATATAAAAATAAAAAAAATTCTGCAGATCGCTCCATGCCCAGTCCCATGCTTGATGCTGCAGCCCAAAGCCCATGTTTCCAATAGTTTCATGCTCAGTTAAACACCAGGAAGAAAGCCCATGTTTCCAATCGTCTCACGTTCAGACAACGATGGCTTCCTATTTAATAATATATAACTGGTACAGAGTTACATAGGAAAAGACAGTCGTGTTGTCTGTGTTGTCATTCGTGTTTTCGTGCGCAAGCGGGAAGGAAGAACGGAGCTGTCTCGTCTCTGCATGAAAACAGGATCGGAAACGATTCCTTCCGATTTTGCACCAAAGGTATAAAAATCTACGTTTGTCAGTTGAAACTGGAAACTATTTTAGCCTGATGCAGATCATATCAAGGGCTGTGCTTTTATGATCTAAATTAATTATTTTTCTTTTAGGTTTATCCTAAGTCAAATATTCATAACTTTCACTATTAATTTTTAAAAATTTATATAGTTTAACAATATGTGAATTACCTCATGGTGAATAAAAACATAAATCTTATGATATTAAACTACATAATTTTTTAAAAATTAATTGTTAAAGTTACAAATGTTTGACTTTCAACAAAATTAAAATAGCAAGTAATTTTAAACATAGAGAGTAGCAAAGATTGGATTTGCCACGTTAATTACCTTGCATAATCTTCCCGAAGCTTTTAGTTAGGCAGACACCTTGACCGTAGGATTTTTATATCAACTGAACTGCATTAGGAGAAATAGGCATTCAAAGTCGAGCTGAAGATGACTAGATTTTGGATGGTGCGCGTAGATGTACGTCCACGGTTTCCCATCCA
The DNA here is from genome assembly GCA_003991445.1 of Oryza meyeriana var. granulata. Lineage (NCBI taxonomy): Eukaryota > Viridiplantae > Streptophyta > Magnoliopsida > Poales > Poaceae > Oryza > Oryza meyeriana. The sequence goes on along the minus strand of RYFJ01001041.1, from coordinate 104,964 downwards.
ATACCGTTTTTTCACTAGGCAACGTCTAAAAATCAATTTTGTTTTAAGCATAAACTCTGATTATTTGTAGAAATAAACAAATACTCATGCGTTGCAGCCGGTGATTAATATGTATAATTAAAATTTCTTTACCAGTTGTAATGTAAGGGCATTTTGCTACTAGATTTAATATACAACTGTTATCTTTGTTTCCATAGATATGATTATAATATGTATGCGAAAGATTTTCATAACATAAATAGAATTGATATATGATTCTTAGCTTCTATTTCCGGTCAATTGTATGTATATAACTTATATTGATTAATCTAGATAATGTACAAATCTTTGATCGATGAAGAAAGGACAACTAAAAAAAAGAAACGCTAAATAAACTCGTTCTTGATTTAACTGGCAGAGTTGTAGAAGCACGCAATGAACCAACAAAATACATAGAAATTTTTACTAGTTGTAGAGGACATGAGTCCTGTGTACCTTTACAAAAGACAAATACGGTCACTCAAGTAGAAGATGGGTTGATCCATGTAATTAGAGATAGAATAGAAATCTACTTCATGTTACCTTATACAATAAATAAAAGGATACGTACAAAAGAGAATTCTATGCCATATCTAGTTAGGTTTCTACCTTGTAACCCTCGTCTCTCAACCTATATAAGACGGACAGGAAGCCTCCTCAGAGAAATAAACTCATATACAAGCAAAAGCAATCCACTATAAATAGAAGTAAAGTATTATCTCTCGCCGAGTACCTAAACCTATTTAAATCTCTTTATCTTTCGAATCTATCTAACTTTAGGTCTGATATATAGCCCTTACATCTTTATTGTTAATACAAAAGATCGACACTACTCTTACAAAAGCTTTGAGACATAAACTATCTCACTGAATTAATATACCCAGCATGGCAACCAACTCTGTCATAAGAGAATGGCAGCTCCTACTCGATGCTCGAAGTCGTCGCTGGCCAAGGCTGCTTTCAGATTTTTTTGGATTGCTGAGGAAATCAAAGCAAGCATTTTTTAGCCCATCCACTACCAGAAAACGCCATTTTTGTAAGAGTGATGAATTTTCGTGAGGGTTTTTATGCACCTCACGAAAATTAATTTTCGTGACGGTGCATCGAAAACCATCACGAAAACATATTTTCGTGACGGTGCTTGACGCACCATCACGAAAAGTAGTTGTTTTCGTGACGGTGCACCGTCACGAAAATGATTTTCCCCTCACGAAAATAGTGTACAGTGCCATCGTACCCACTCGGACAAGAAAGCACTAGACCAACCGGTGGCGTAAGTATTTCACATGTGATTATACCCGCACCAAAGCACCGGATCCCGTTAAAACTCTGAAGTTATGCCTGCTTAGGCAGGAGGATGGGTGACCTCCTGGGAAGTCCCTTTTTCGTGAGGATGGACACCGTCACGAAATACCAGCCAGGTATTTCGTGACGGTTAACCCTCACGAAAAGGACATTTTCCTGGCTTCTGATTCGTGAGGGTGGACCGTCATAAAAATTTTCCTGGTTTCTGATTCGTGAGGGTGGACCGTCACGAAAATATTTTCGTGACGGTATTCCTATTTTCGTGAGGGTATTTTAACCCTCACGAAATTTCAAAATTCTGGTAGTGATCACAACGGTGTTGCTCAGCCAACGCTAGGATGGTTACTACCGTACCAACATCAATGTACTTGCATAGCCTGTCCACACAAACTAGCTTAATCCTCTCCGTGTCCTATCGACGAGCAGATGCTGGCACATGGAGCCTTCTTCCTTCTCTATCTCAGGCAACAAGTCGGTGTACGTGAAGCAGAGCAATATCTTTGTTAGAATAGGTATCGAATATACTTATTCTATTAGATTACAATTGAATTTTAAGTTGTATTAGGAAGTAGGGGTAAAGTTAGCGTTGGACTCTATAACTTGGCAACCTTTTAAATAGAGAAGAGACGCCACAATATAATCATGGTGACGACAATATAGCGCAGGCGGGCAGAGAGAGGATGGCAGCAAGGCCATTGACTCGTAACGGCTACGTGTGCTATGTTGATTGGAGAGGAGGGCCCATAATCAGAGCATTAGGGATTAGGCTTCGACTGAATCTCATTAACAAATATCGTATGTTTCTGTGCCGTCATCCGGCATATTTTAGTTTGTTGTTGAAGAACAACAGTGAAAAATGAGAGTGGATTGTAGTTGTAAATCTTTTATATTAATCTTAAAATACTTGCCATTACAGTGGTCTAGGTACCTATTTATAGCCAAGGAGTACAATTACAGACTCTAGGTTTTATTTACAGGTGGTATTACATCATAGCCTCTTAATAGGGATAGTTACAGGGGCATTTCCGTCTTTTCTTGACTACATGCTCCCTGATGGGCTGTTGGCCGTCACGCGGGCCGCGAGGCCCCTACGTGGGCTAGGCCCTTAGTGGGCCTTTCGGCCTTTTTGGTCACCTTGTTTTTGTAAAATCATTGTTATGATTAATATTTTGTGATAAACAATTGGCTTTGCGAATGATTTATTTAATAAAATTTGGTTTAAAAATATATGTGGATGTTGGTGTGAGTGTATGTGACTAATGTGAGTCAACTTGAGAAGAACTTGTGCTCGGGTATGGTATCTTTGTTTTTGCATGTATAGGTAAGTCTTGAGGCCTTAGGAGTATTGCCGGTAATGGATCGGGAGTCGATTTAGGAGAAGTTGATGTTCGGATGATCGGGAGATCACGTGGGATACTAAAGGCTAGAGATCAATACACGTGGAAGTGAAGATTCCATATGGCATACAAGGGGAATTGTGTGCATATGGAAAGAGGAGTCGAGTCCTACTCGGATTGAGAGTGAAGTCCTAGTAGGACTAGGAGTCGAGTTCTACTTGGACTAGGAGTTGAGTCCAAGTTGGCTATGGAAAGGAAAATTTGATTTGGTAAATTATAAATAGATTTGGTAATTAAGGATTTGAGTCCTAATGGGACTAGAAGTTTTACTCCTACTTTATGTATGAGGTTTTAGGTATAAATAGATGAGGGGTTGAGGCCCTAGAGCCATAACTTTTGGAAGAGAGAAAAGCTAGAGTTTAGTTTTAAGAGAGAGGAATACTTTGTATGCACTTTGTAAACACATTTTGATGCAATAAAGTTGATTTACTTTGAAGAGCATCTTCGGTGTGTATCCTTCTGAATTCTGACAGTTCATCCGACAAAAGCACGGTGGCGAGGCGACAGTTCTACTAGCGGACATACAGAAGTCTGACCGGTGCACTCTATCCAGGTTTGAGGGTTTATTTTATTCCGTAAAAGATTTGGTCTTAGTGTTCCTACCATTCATTCCCCTCTAGTAGGCTTGGTTCTTGTGTTCGATTCTATAAGTGGTATCAGAGCCTTGTTTTCTCTTTTTGATCTTCACTGATCTTAAGATTTAGCCATGGCTGACCAATTTTCAACCAAGCCACAAGTTTTTGATGGAGTTGATTTTCAATTTTGGTGCAAAAAGATGCAATCTTATATTATGTCTCAGGGATACGATATTTGGCAAAAAGTTTCTCATCCTTATGAAATCCCTGATATTATTTCTGCAGAAAATAAAATTGAGTTTGAAAATAATTGTAAAGCACGCTACATGATTTTGTGTGGAGTTACTCACTCGGATTTTGATCAAATTTTTCATCTTGAAACTGCGGATAAGATGTGGAAGGCTCTACATGATTTTCACGAAGGATCTTCTAACATCAAGAAAATTCGCTGGGATGTTTTCAAAAAGGATTATATGAAATTTGAGATGAAACCTAGAGAAACTCTTGATGATTATTTTGGTCGCTTTAACAAAGTTTTAAGCAATCTTAGATCTGTTGATGATTCTTTTGATGTTAACTATTCTCAATCTAAAATTGCAAGACATCTTTTGATTGGATTAGATATGAAAGTTTGGAAGATGAAAGTTACATCGATTCAAGAATTGTTAATATGGCAACTCTAACTTTGGAATCTCTTTATACAAAGCTAAAAACCCATGAGTTGAATGTTTTTTCTCGCAAGTCAGATTCAAAAACTACTACCTTAGTTTCTTCATCTAATTCTTCTTTTGATGGCTCTTCATCAAATTCTTTCAATGCTTTAAATACCATTTCCAATGATCAACTCGAGCAATTCTTCGAGGAGGACTTGGCACTATTAACTAACAGGTTTACTCGAGCTTTGAATTATGTCAAAACCAGGAAAAGAGGTGGACCAATTCGGTGTTTTAGGTGTGGAGAGTTAAACCACATTCGATCTAAATGTCCGAAGCATGGGAGATCTACAAAGGAAGATAAAGGGGAGAAGCCCAAAGACGTAAAGAAGAAATAAGCGTTCAAAGAAAAGCAAAGCAAGGAAGGTATCAAGAAGCTCTTTAATCAAGTCTATGCTGCTTTTGAACAAGCTGGGGCAAGCGATGTCGATTACGAGAGTGAAGATGGAGGCGATCATAAAGGCAAGAACATCTCAGGGGTTTGCTTCATGGCTCATGAAGGATCAAGTTCAAACGACTGCAATTCTGAGTGCAACAATGATGAGGCTTTGGTGGCACGGAAGGAGAACGTGTGGATAATGGGCTCCGGTTGTTCGCGGCACATGACCGGTGATAGAAGTTTGTTCTCCTCCCTTCAATCGGCATCTAAGATTGAATCAATTATTTTTGAAGATGCTTCTACTAGTGCCGTTCTTACTACTAGATCTATCAAGGTAAGTGACAAGTTTGTTTTAAATGAGGTGGCTTTGGTAGAAAATTTGAAGTACAATTTGCTTTCAGTTTCTCAAATTATTGATGAAAATTTTGAGGTTAGATTTAAGAAAACTGGGAGTAAAATTCTTGATTCTTCTGGAGATTTTGTTTTGGAATTTCTCAATATGGAATAGTTTTTAAAGCTGATTTTGAAAGTGGTATTTCATCTGAGATCACATGTCTAGTTGCTAAATTTTCAAAGGACTTAATGTTTTGGCATCGTAGACTTGGGCATGTTGGTTTTGATCATCTTACTAGAATTAGTGGCTCGGATCTTATTCGTGGTTTGCCTAAACTTAAAAAGGATCTTGATTTGGTTTGTTCGTCATGTCGTCATGCTAAGATGGTTGTTTCTTCACATAATCCAATTGTTTCTGTGATGACGGATGCACCATGACAGATTTTACATATGGACACTGTTGGTCCAGCTAGAGTACAATCCGTTGGAGGGAAGTGGTATGTGTTGATTATTGTGGATGATTTTTCGAGATATTCTTGGGTTTTCTTTATGGCAACTAAAGATGAGGCTTTTGAACACTTTCACAGTTTGTATCTTTGTTTGGCTGTTGAACTTCCTGGATCTTTGAGAACTATTAGTCACACCCTAGTTTTAGCCACACAAATTAATACCTTAGAAAAATACCCAAGAAAAAAAATAAATTTAAATGGCAAAAGGAATAAATTAAATATGTGAAATACAAAATAATAAGCTACTGTGGCTGGGGACATTTTTCTTATGTTCTCCTTACCAAAATACATTAACTGGATTTTTAGGGGAATTTTTAGAGCAAAGGAACTATTTTGAATAAATCAAAAATGATTACTGGAATTAAAATCTCCCTGGAAAAATCTTTTCTCTTTTTCTTCCACTGGGCCGTCGGCCCGCTCCTGTGCCGGCCTCTCCACACGCCCACAGGCCTGCTCCCCCTGGCCTCTTCCTCCCTGCGCTGGGCCGGCCCATCCCGCGCGCACCTGCCTCCCGCCCTGACCCCACCTGCCAGCCGCCGACGCCGCCCCCTCCCGCTCTTTCTCTCTCTGCGCTGTGGGGCCTGCCTGTCGGGTCGCGTCGCCCGCGCGCCTCCCCGCTGACAGGCCAGGCCTGCCTGTCAGCACCGTCTTCCTCCTCCGTCCGAATCGAGCGCAGGGGAAAAATTCCCTCCGCCTTCCGATCTAGCGCTGCCTCCCGCCTTCGCGCTTGCTCGCACCTGGTTCAAACGAGCGCGGACCGAGTCCACCCCCACTCCTCACGTCCTCCGGCGTCCTTGTCCCCTCTCTCTCGCAAATCACATGCACGACCCCGATGCCATTGCCCTCACTCCCATGCACAATTGAGCCGTTACGACCTCGATCTCGCTCACCCATGTGCATAAAAAGCTTCCCCGCCCTCTCCTCCACCTTTTCCCCAACACGCCAAGCCTCTTCGTGCCCTAAATCACCGTCGCCACCGCGCACCCGAGCCTCCGCCGCCTTCAACCGACTCCGAGCGTCACTCGCCGCTGTTCCAAACGCCGCCAAGCCGCACCGCCACCGCCTTAGTCTCCGCCGTGCCGCGTCGCTCGTCGGCCGCCACTCTGTGGAAGCCGAAGCCCGCCAGGACGCTCTGTCCTCGCGCACGGTGAGCCCCGTCTCTCTGTCTCCTCTCCGGCCGGCCTTTTCCACCGCGCCGCACCTCCTTTCTCTGCCCTAACCTCCTTCCCATCTTTCTCATTTTCCAGGACACCTTGGCCACCGCCTCTCGCTCGTTCGCCGCCGTCGGAGCACTGTTGCTGACGTTGTCCCGAAGCCGCCGCCGATACCTCATCGCTGCCGTCGTCCTCGGGCCGTCGCTCGTCGCCGCGAGCCGCCGGTGAGAATCCCCGCCGACTCCCCGTTCCATCTCGCCCCTCTGCGTGGCCGCCGCCGGCGACCATTGGGTTGCGTGCGCGCCACCGCCTCCCGCTCGGGATGGCCATCTTCGGCCGCCGTTCCTCAGGGCCGTCCGATCTGCCGGGTGGTAGATCGGGGCCGCCCGCGTGGCCGTCGTGTTGGCGCCACGTGTGCGCCACATGGCACACCCAGTTCCGGCCGCGGTGGACTCGGTCCACCGGGCGCCGCTCTCCCCCGCGCCACTGACCAGTGGGGCCCGCCTATCAGCGCCGGCCTCTCGGTCCAGTGACGTCATAAATCAAGTTAATGTGCAATAAATCGCTTATTAGTTATATTTGTATTAGAAAACACAGTAGAACTTCAATAATTCATAACTAAGTCATACGAACTCCGATTAAGCCCATTCAAATTTCATTAAATCCAGAAAAATGCCAAGAATTTATTAAAAATACTTTCAACCCATGTTTGCTTGTCGACATGTACTGTTTTTAATTATTTGTGCATTGTTTGTTATAGAATCCAACGTTGGTACCCTACCATGTATTACGAGGTCGTTGCCAAGTACATCGAGCTGGAGCAAGGCAAGTCGCACTGTTACCTTCATCACTTTGTACCCGTTTTTCTCTAAATTGCTTTGTTTACTTAAATAAACTGCATTATTTTAATATTTCATGTGGATGGGTATAACCTATACATTGTTAGGACTTTGCCTTAGTTTTGAAACCTGAATCCATGTCACTTGGGTAATAATGTGATTAGATTACAATTCTTAGGATGCTTAGCCATGCTTAGCAACATAGCTCACATGGGAATTAAATATTATCTTTTTATACGACTCGACTCTATGACGCAAAAATGGAACTTCGGATAGGCTGCTGCTAAATTACTAAACTTGGACCTAAATGGTGGGCTGTGGGTGTATGATTTTGCTTGTCACACCCATGGCAATTAAGGACCGGTTCGCGGGAACCACTTGGGCAACTACCCGTACTTTCCACAAGCCAGCGTGGGCAACGGCTGGACTTGAAGCGTTTCTTCTCCCTCTCCTAGGCACCGAAGCAGAGGGTGGGCGTGATGGAGTTGGGTCGGCCCGAGGTAGGGTTCATCGGCTTCCGGATTCACCGTGGCGCAAGGGGGATAGCCTGGCCAATATGACGTGCCCTGTCGGCAGGTGCAACCTCAGCGTGGTGTGGATGGTTAGGGAGGGGTTTCGTGAACGGTCCTGCCACAGCTTCTCACGGGGCATCGTGGTGATGCATTGGCACACAGGAACGTGTGTGGGGCTGTGTCTTGTGGGTAAAGTTATACACCTCTGATCAGAGTAAATCTATTCGAATAGCCGCGACCACGGTTATGGGCACATTGGCCAAGACTCACCGTGATTAGTCTCACCTTTAGATAATTAATCTGGCTTTATGAAACTGGTGTGGTGGAAGGTGTGGAGTCCGGTCAACGTGGTTGAGTTGATCGGGGGTGGCCGGTTAGCGTGGTGTAACGCTAATTGGTGGAGACTGGTGAGCATGGTGTAACGCTCATCAGTGACGCCTGGTAGACGTGGTGTAACGTTCATCAGCGCGGCCTGGTCAATGTGGTGTAGCGCTGATTAGGAAAAACTGGTCAGCGTGGTGTAACGTTGTTCAGTGGAGACTGGTTAACGTGGTGTAACGTTAATCAGTGGAGTCCGGTTAACGTGGTGTAACGGTAACCGAAGGAGTCTGGTGAACGTGGTGTAGCGTTCATCAGTGGAGACTGGTTGACGTGGTGTAACGTCAATTAGTTGGGAATGGTTGGGCCTGGTTAACGTGGCGGAACGTTAATCAGTGGAGAATTAATATTGTTAAATTAATCAACTTTTTACTGTTTGCGAACTACTACCGTTTGCAACCGCTTTTACGTAAACAAACCCTAGCTCATCTTTGTACCCTGTGCATATGCATAATTGTGGGTGTGATTTGTTGAGTATTGTGGGTGGTACTCAGCCTTGCTCCCTTTTCCCCTCTCAGTGTTGGAGAACGCGTCTGATGAGGATTGTCCCAAGGAATAGGCTGGCTCTGCCATCAAGGTGCTTGTGGGATGGACGCTGCCGATGGACCCGCTGTCTATAGACTACGTTTTACCTTTTTTGCTGCAATTTTGTAATATAATTTTACTCTGTTTGTAAGACACTCTGTATGGCAACTTGGATATGTGTACCCTGGCTTTCCTAGGCAGGGATTTAATACACAGGAATGGTCAGAATTTCGGTGGCCAATTTCTGGGCGTTACACTATTTGAAGTGATAATGGTGGCGAATTTAAAAATACGTCTTTTGAACAATTTTTCAATGAAAAAGGTCTTGAACATCGGTTTTCGTCTCCTTGGGTTCCTCAACAAAATAGTATTGTTGAAAGAAAGAATCGTTCTTTGGTTGAGATGGCTAGGACTATGCTTGATGAGTATAATACACCTCGAAATTTTTGGGCGGATGCTACTAACACTGCTTGTTATATTTCTAATCGCGTTTTTTTGAGATCTAAACTTGGAAAAACTTCTTATGAGTTTCGGTTGGACATCAGCCCAAAGTTTCTCATTTGCATGTTTTTGGGTGCAAGTGTTTCATTCTTAAATTTGGAAATTTGGATAAATTAGAAGCACATTCTACAGATGGATTGTTTCTTGGTTACCCTGCTCATTCTCGAGGATATTGTGTATTTGTTTTAGAAACTAACAAAATTTTGAGACTTGCGAAGTCACTTTTGATGGGGCTAGTCCAGGTACTAGACTAGAAATTTTAGGTACATTATCACAGATTCAGGGGGAGATTAACATTTTTCAAAAATAAATATTATCGAAACTAAATGGATTTTCAAAAATAAACAAAATGAGGATGGTTTAATTGTGAGGAACAAGGCTAGGCGTGTTGCTCAAGGTTTTTCTCAAGTGGAAGGGTTAGATTTTGATGAAACTTTTGCTTCTGTTGCTAGAATTGAAGCAATTAGATTTTTGTTGGCTTTTGCTGCTTCAAAAGGTTTTAAGTTGTATCAAATGGATGTTGAAAGTGCTTTTATTAATGGTTTTATACAAGAGGAAGTTTATTTAAAACAACCACAGGGTTTTGAAAATCCTAATTTTTCCAACCATGTTTTTAGATTGTCAAAAGCTTTGTATAGTTTGAAACAAGCTCCTAGAGCGTGGTATAATAGACTTAAAAACTTTTTGGGAAAGCCTTGGTTAAAAATTTTGGGAATGCCTTGGTTAATCTGGAGTTAAAAATTTTTATTCATGGGTTAGCATAGGCGTCCAAATTTTGGGAAAGCCTTGGTTAATCTAGGGGAAGGTATGATTTATGGCATGCATAAAATATTTATTTACTTTGCAAGTGTTATGTGAATTTTAATTGGTATTATTTGGTTTCGTAGTGGTATTTTGTCGGTCTCAAATTTACTTACAAAATTATTTTCTGCATAAAATCGCTGTTATTTCCAAATTATTTACTGTTTATTTATTTGGATCTGAGCATACATTGATTCCCCTCCTTGCCTTCTATCGATGGACAACCTCCCCAACCAGCGTGGCACAGACATGGGCGGCTTTGTGGAAGAACTTTGGATGATGAGTTTCACTTTGGTGTACAGCCATGCCCCAGAGTACACTGCTGTGGAGCCCATGGAGGGTGAGCTCCCACACCGGGTTCGCTTGGAGCTACCAGGCGAGATGTACTTCCTACCTGCTATGGAGGTCGAGGTTGGCAGGCGCACCTTTAGTCACGCCTGCCAGGAGGCCGCTTTCCGCCCAATTGGAGAGCTACGACGGAAGCACCACGCTACCCTCCACACCACCGCCTACCGCTACCTCCGTTGCCGAGCACACTACCAGACTTACAGCGCGTTTCAGCTGGCAGACGATGAGAACGACACCACCATCGTCCACATGAGGCGGGCGATGTTGGCCATGGACTACATGCACGCCAATTGGGTGCGTGCAGCTCACGACCGGGAGGACGCCAACAGGACGATCATTATGGGACTCCAGAACCAGATCGACCGCCTGAAGAAGGAGGTCACGGAACTCAAGGGACAGCTACCACCCGGTGGAGCCAGGATCCGGCTGACTCTGAGGAAGAGGACCCTTCCTCCTGTGTGTGTTCAGTTGGCCCCCAGGAATGGGCCACACGCACCACCACCAACACTAGCTCCAGCGCCAGCTCCAGCCCTAGTGCCAACACAGACGGGTGGATGGATCAGCGCGTTGTCAGGCAACGATGGCTCTTAGGGAGGCACCAGCATCCACGGGGGTTTCACTTCCACCGACGACAGCAGCTCCTTCAGCGGGTCCCGCACCCGCAGCGAGGCTAGTTCTTTGGCCCACAGAACTGTGGACTACGTGGGCTGATCTAGGGGCCGCACCGATGACGAGGTGGGCGATGAGCAGGAGCCGGAGTATAACTCTGATGACCACAGGAGCCGCTTGGAGCATTAGACGCACCACCCTTAGTTTTGTCGTTTTTCTTAGTTTGATTTCCTGTTTAGTTGTAATGTTAGGAATGTTTGTTTGTTTGGGGTTAGTGGCGGCATACTGGCTGTTGTGGTATGTCTTCCGTAATTAGGAGTTGAACTAATTTCCTTATCTTCCAACCAACAATTTCAGTTAATTTAATTCAGCCACTTAACCATCACTCCTGTTTCTGAGCCTCCTGTTTTTCTCCTTCCCTTCCTCTACTCTCCCCTTCAGATGGTGAACACAAGGAGTGGAGCCCGTGCTACCAACGATGCCAGCGCTACCAACCAACAGGAAGGAGCACCTCAGAACTAGGGAGCACCCAACCACGTGCCACCACCGCTACCAGAGAACCCGACGTTGGCACAGGTTCTGGCCAACCAGAACCAGATGATGGCTTTGATGATGCAGTAGATGCAACAGAACAATCTGCAGCAGCAACACCAGCAACCACCCAACCCAGCCGTTGCCCCTCAGTCCAAACTACCCGAGTTCCTAAGGGTCAGGCCGCCAACCTTCTCCACCACCACCAACCTGATAGATGCCAACGACTACCTGTTGGCAATTGAGAAGAAACTAAACCTCCTCCGGTGCAACGACCAAGAGAAAGTCGCCTTCGCTACTCACCAACTCCAAGGTCCCGCATCAGCTTGGTGGGACAATTGTAAAATCATTGTCATGATTAATATTTTGTGATGAACAATTGGCTTTGCAAATGTTTTATTTAATGAAATTTGGTTTGAAAATATATGTGAAATTTGTAGTGAGGAAGAAGATGATGACAAAGGCAAAAATATCTCTAGAGTATGCCTCATGGCTCGTGGAGGATCAACATCTTGAGAGTCTGATTCTGATAATGAACAAATTGAGGTAACACCTTTTCAAGATATTATTGTTTCTCTTGGCTTTAAGATTCAAAAATATGAGAAAAAGATAAAACAACATGACTTTATTGTTGAATCTCTTAATGTTGAAATTTCTAGATTGAAATCTCTAATTCCTGATGATGATAATTGTACATCTTGTGAAGTTTTATTTTCTGAAATTTCTTCTTTACGAGATATTCATGCTAATAACTGTTTGAGATTAGAATCTGAAATTGAGAAAACAAGAGTTTTTGAAACTTCTTTGGCTCTTGGTCTTGCTTTACATTCTCGTATTGCTAATGAATTACTTTTGACTAAAAAGCTATTGAGCAAATATAAAGTTGCTTTTGGTGCAAGTTCCATGTTTAATATTTTGAGTGCTAGAAAACTAAAACAACAAAAAGATGTTTCTATGTCTAAAACTTGCTCAACATGTTCTTTAAATAAAATGAAAGTAAAAAGTGTTTTAGGTCGTGCTGAGTACATGGAGGATATTGTGAGAAATCATGAGGTGCTTTCTTGCTCAAAGTGTCGCAAACAAAAATGTGTTTTGGTTGATTGCGAAAATTGTGCTAATTTGACAAAAGAGGTTTCTTATTTAACAAGTTCTTTACAAAGATTTTTCGATGGAAATAAGAAACTAAATATGATTTTGGATCAATCAAAAGTTAGCATACACAACAGAGGAATAGGTTTTGATGCACATCATTCACTGAGTATTCTTAATTTTTCTAAAAGCGGTGATATTTTGACAAAGCCCGAACCAAAGAAAACGATTTTCAAATCCGCTGGAATTTTGTCGAACCTTTCTACAACTTGTGCAATTGCTTATTCTTATCCTTCTAAGGAAAAAACATGTGTGAAATACAATTGCTCTCATTGTGGTAAGGATGGGCATTTGGTTCAGTTTTGCTTTAGACTTGTAAGAAAACAGAAAAAAGACAGAGAACGTGAACTTGCAAGGTTGAGGTGGCAAAGGTCGAGTTTCTCTTCTAGTGGCCCGGTCAAAACACAAGCCCTAGGGAGGTCCAACCGGTTGCCATGGGTAGTTAGACCGCTGGCACATCAGCAATCAGACCGATGGCTGACAATGGTTAGACCGACTTTTCAGCATTGGTCGGATCAATTTTTGGTTAAGCCCCAAGGTAAGTTTTCAGGTAAGTCTGGTACTGATTCTATTTATACATGTGCTTTTCCTACTGGTTCTATTGGTTGTGTGTCTTAGTGTTGGATTCCTAAATTTCTTATTTCTAATCCCAACACAAAGGCCTTAACATCTTCTTGTGCATAGGTCTTTTGGCGGCATACTCCCCATGTGCATTAAACGGTTAAGACGTCATTGCTTTTAAGGTAACATTGATCTATTTATGAATTGGCAATATAATATCTACTTCTTCATTAGCTTTTTTCTCGCTAGTTATGGAGATAGTAGTTTTTCATAATAATACAAGTGGATATATGTCAATTTATAAGAACCTTAGTGATATCGTTGGCAATTGGTTGTCTTTTTCAAAACCTTTAATATCTTCTCGATTTGCTTTGTTTTTATATCAGGAGGGTTTGGAGGTTGTTTTGAGGGGGAGTTTATGTTTTTCGATGCATTCATGTTTAATTTATTGCATTACTCTCAATTTGAAAATAAAAAAAGGAAAAGTGGAGCTTTGTTTTATACCACTAGTATATTCTTGTGCTTGCTAGCAATATGAGTGAGGTCTTGTGGTCGCTAGTTTAGCTTGTATGCATTCTAGTCTTTATATGAGCCTTTGCTATTACTTTTAAGGGATTTGACGCATGACACTTAAATTCTTTTATTTGAATTAAATAAATATGCAATATTGAAACTAGTGCTAAGTTTGAATAATTTATACTTATATTTATTCTTTGTTGATTTTTCATTCCTCAAATGCTCAAAAATGTCTTTACTTTATGAGAGAAAAAGATGGATACTGAATCCTTGGCAAGAGTATTCACCATAAGAACGTATCCGAAGAGAGGAAAAAAATGGATACCGAATCCTTGGCAAGAGTATTCACCACAAGGACGTATCCGAAGAGAGATAAAAAATGGGTACCGAATTCTTGGAAACAATATTCACAACAAGGATGTACCCGACATAAATTGAGAAAAAAAGAGAGAAAAAAAATATTCTCTTATGAGCAAAATATTTGAGAAAGAATGTGTTATTCAACTTGACTAGGTATAAGGATATTTTGTTCAATCTATGTACTAGTAAATATATTGCATTATAAATTGTTGAAATCATGAATTTTTAATGCTGATTTGATCTTGATTATAATATTATTGATTCATGTTTGGACTATAACTCATACTTGTTTGCTAGTTGGTCAATTTATCTCCCTTATGTTGCAACACATGTCCCTGAGTTGCTTTAGGTACATTTCAAAGCTCCTAGAAAAGAAAAATTCAGAAGAAGAAAAATTGATAAATATTTCATATTCATTGCATTTGTGCTTTTATGGTTTATATTCTCTCTTTTGAAATTCTTGATGAAATCATTGTCAAAGGGGGAGAAATATACAAAATGCATGCTTAAAGAAAGGGGGAGTTATTTTACAAAAGGGGAGAATTTAAAAGTTTGAAAGTTTTGACAAGTTGATCGATTCTTTAAAAAGTCGATTTTGTGCTTTTATTGCAAATATAGTGGAGAAATTCTTTCTTTTAAAAACGGGAAGAGTTTTGATACTTCTTAGTTTTTATTTTTCAAAAACATCAATTTTCATTTTAGAGATGTTGCCAATATGTTCATCAAGGGGGAGATTGTAAAATCATTGCCATGATTAATATTTTGTTATGAACAATTGGCTTTACAAATGATTTGTTTAATGAAATTTGGTTTGAAAATATATGTGGATGTTGGTGTGAGTGTGTGTGACTAATGTGGGTCAGGTTGTGATATCTGTGCCTAGAAACGGTTGTTTTGTCTATTTGTGTGCAGGTAACTTGAGGTCTAACCTTGGTCAATGGTGAGGACCGGGACTACGCTCAGGGAGGAGCCGAGGTCTAGCACGGTCGGGATGCCATGTGACAAGGTTGGACTAAAGTCAGTTTGTCTTAGAGTCAATATTGGTCAACGGTAGGATCGTGACTACGCTTAGGGAGGAGCCGAGGTCTAGAACGATCAAGGATGCCGAATGATGAGATTAGACACAAGATGGCACACGGTGGATCGATACCGCGTGGGAGGTCTTCACAACGGGCTTTGCAAATTAGATATGCAGGCGTCGGAAAAATAGTAGATAAATTTGGAGCAAAATCGGAGAAGGAAATCGGAAACCAGCGCTACAGTACTAAGACTCGCTGCTACAGTGCACAGATCGATTGCCACAGTATTCCGATTGGATGCTACAGTAGACCGACTGAGTTGGCTTATAGTGCTAAGGGAGTCTGAGTTGGCTTTGGAACATAGAATTTTGGTAAATTGTGATTGTTTAGGAAATTAAGGGTTTGAGTCCTAGTGGGACTAGGAGTTCTACTCCTACTTGGTGTATGAGATTTTAGGTACAAATAGATAAGGGGTTGAGACTCTAGAGGTATAGCTTGTGGAAGAGAGAAAAGTTAGGGTTTAGTCTTGAGAGAGAAAGGAGTGCTTTGTATGCACTTTGTAAACACATCTTGATGCAATAAAGAGAATAATTCTTCAAGATTTGCATTGTCATTTGGGAGTCTCGTCGAGATCGTTTTCAATCTGTTTGTAGGCGGTCAACCCAGGAGATAATCTGCAGTCAGACCGGTAGCAAGGACACGGTCAGACCGTCAGAAAGGACAAGGTGAGACCGACGTCTTCCAGAAAGGTTGGAGATCTTGATTAAAGTAAAATTAACTTCATTGGTCCAGAGGTAACTTTTTATTCCGCGAAAAGTTTGGTTTTTGGTAATCCTACCATTCACCCCCCTCTGGTAGGCTTAATTCTTGTCTTTCGATCGTACAACAATTTCCTGGTGACCCGCACCGCTACCACGGAAATTACTTGGGCAGAATTCTGCCACAACTTCCGGAAGTCTCAAATTCCGGCAGGAATTGTGGCACAGAAGAAAAGGGAGTTCAGGGACTTGGTCAAGGGAACAAGACGGTCACAAAATACCTCCACGAGTTCAACCAGCTGGCGTGCTATGCTCCTGAGGATGTTCGCACCGATGCAGAGAGACAGGAGAGATTCCTGGACAGACTGGACGAGGAGCTGACCAATCAGCTCCTCTCAAGCGACTACCCAAACTTCGAGAAGCTGGTGGACAAAATGATCCGCCAGGAAAGTCAGCGCAACAAGGTGGACCGCAAGAGAAAGGCTGCTCAGTTCCAGACTCACTAGGGACAGCACCAGAAGCCACGGATGATGCTGGGCCATAAGGGTGGATCGGCCACCATGATCGTCCGCCAACAGCGCACGTTCCACCTGGGGCACTCCGGAGGCAGCAACAACAACAGCGGGCAGTACAACCGTCAGACCGCTCCACACCCACCAATGGTGTCAGTGCAGCAGGGCCAGTCACGAAAAGACGGCGGGGGCAAGACCTACGTCTGCTACAACTGCAATGAACCAGGTCACTTCGTCGACAAATGTCCGAAGCTGAGGTGAATGGGATCTAGGCCTGCAGCTCCCCAGCACCCCAACGCCAATCAGCAGGTGATAAAGGGGCACGTCAACCATGTCTCCGCGGAAGAGGCGCAGACCACACCAGAAGTGGTATTGGGTACGTTTCTTGTGAACTCAATACTTGCAACCGTACTTTTTGATTCTGGTGCAACACATTCTTTCATATCCAAGAAATTTGTGGGGGCACATGGGATAAAGATAGTGGAACTTAAAATACCCATGAGGGTTCATACACCTGGGAACCACATGATAACCACTCACTATAGCCCTCAGTGAGCCTAGAAATCCAAGGATCACCTTTTCTAGCCAATCCTCTTAGAATCCAAAGACCTAGATGTCATCCTAGGAATGGATTGGTTGACCCGACACAAAGGGGTGATCAACTGCGCGGACCGTACCGTAACAGTGACCAATTCAGAAGGAAAGGTGGTTAGCTTCCAGTCACCGGTGCCGCTACATCAGGAAACAAGCTTGAATCAGGTCGCAACAGTGAAACCGTCGGAAGATAGGACAAAGCTAGAAAGGAAAATAGAGGACATTCCAATAGTAAAGGAATACCAGGATGTGTTCCCGGAAGACCTACCAGGGATGCCACCAGAAAGGGAGATTGAGTTTAGGATTGATTTAGCACCTGGGACAGCGCCAATATACAAGAGGCCGTACAGAATGGCACCGAACGAGATGGCAGAAGTCAAGAAGCAAGTCGACAATCTGCTACAGAAGGGCTACATCCAACCAAGCACATCACCTTGGGGAGCGCCAGTCATCTTCATGGAAAAGAAAGACAAGACAAAATGAATGTGCGTGGACTATCGCGCACTAAACGATGTCACCATCAAGAACAAGTACCCTTTGCCGAGGATTGATGATCTGTTCGACCAATTAGAGGGTGCCACCATTTTCTCCAATATAGACCTGCGATCAGGCTATCATCAGCTGAGAATTCGAGAAGAGGATATACCGAAGACAGCCTTCACCACGCAGTATGGGCTGTACGAGTGCACTGTTATGTCCTTCGGACTGACAAATGCACCTGCCTTTTTCATGAATCTGATGAACAAGGTATTCATGGAGTTTCTGGACAAGTTTGTGGTAGTGTTCATCGATGACATTCTGATCTACTCAAAATCAACAGAAGAGCATGAGCAACATCTTCGTTTGGTTCTTGAGAAGCTGAGAGAGCACCAGTTGTACGTCAAGTTCAGCAAGTGCGACTTCTGGTTGAGAGAAGTGCAATTCCTCGGACACATCATCACTGCCTAAGGAGTTGCCGAGGACCCAACAAACGTGAAATCTGTCACCAATTGGAAACCGCCTAAGACAGTGACATAAGTGCGGAGTTTTCTTGGACTTGCAAGGTATTACCGCCGGTTCATCGAGAACTTCTCGAAGATTGCCAGACCTATGACACAATTACTGAAGAAGGATGTGAAGTTTATCTGGACATCTGAGTGTGATCACAGCTTTGAAGAACTCAAAAAGAAGTTGGTTTCGGCACCGGTCCTGATCCTGCCGGATCCTAAGAAAGATTTCCAAGTATACTGTGATGCATCTCGCCAAGGGCTAGGGTGTGTGTTGATGCAAGAAGGTAGAGTTGTGGCCTATGCATCGCGCCAATTACGCCCCCATGAGAGCAATTACCCGACACATGACCTGGAATTGGCCGCAGTGGTCCATGCTCTAAAGATTTGGCGGCATTACCTCATCGATAACCGTAGTGAGATTTACACGGACCACAAGAGCTTGAAATACATATTCACCCAGCTTGATCTGAACCTCCGCCAAAGAAGGTGGCTGGAATTGATTAAGGACTACGATGTGGGAATACATTATCACCCGGGGAAAGCCAATGTAGTGGCAGACGCCTTGAGCAGGAAAAGTTACTGCAACACCGCTCGAGCAAAGGCATTGTGAAAGGAAATGTAGCAAGAATTTGAACACTTGAATCTGGGCATTGTCGAACATGGATTCGTGGCAGCCCTAGAGGCTTAGCCCACACTTTTTGATCAAGTTCGCGAGGCACAAGCAAATGATCCAGAAATTAAAGAACTTAAGAAGAACATGAGAGTCGGAAAAGCTCAGGGTTTTACGGAAGATGAAAATGGGACAGTATGGATGGGGGAACGTTTGTGCGTTCCAGAGAATAAAGAACTCAAAGACCTAATACTCCGGGAAGCCCATGAGACACAATACTCCATTCACCCCGGAAGCACAAAGATGTATCAAGATCTTAGAACCAAGTTTTGGTGGGCCAGCATGAGAAGGGAAATCGCCGAATTCATGGCACTTTGTGATGTGTGCTAGCGAGTCAAAGCAGAACACCAATGGCCTGCTGGACTGTTATAGCCGCTCAATGTCCCAGAGTGGAAGTGGGAAGAGATTGGAATGGATTTTATCACCGGGTTGCCCCGCACATCGTCAGGATACGACTCAATCTGGGTGATCGTTGACCGACTCACTAAGGTTGCGCACTTCATCCCGGTGCATACAACGTATTTGGGTAAGAAACTGGTTGAACTGTATATGGCTCGTATAATGTGTTTACACGGAGTACCCAAGAGGATCGTCTCCGATCGTGGCAGCCAGTTCACTTCTAAATTCTGGCAGAAGTTACAAGCAGAATTGGAAACCCGACTGAACTTCAGCACAGCATATCATCCACAAACAGATGGTCAGACTGAAAGAGTCAATCAAATATTGGAGGAAATGCTGAGGGCTTGTGCACTGGACTTCGGAGGAACATGGGATAAGAGTCTACCTTACGCGGAGTTCTCGTACAACAACAGTTACCAAGCCAGCTTACAGATGGCACCGTTCGAGGCTCTGTATGGCAGGAAGTGTCGTACACCCCTTTTCTGGGATCAGACAGGTGAACGCCAGGTATTCGGAACCGACGCACTCAAAGAGGCAGAAGAGAAGGTCGCCATAATACGGGAGCACTTAAAGACGGCTCAATCTAGACAGAAGAGTTATGCCGACAACCGTCGACGAGACCTAAGCTTCGAGGAAGGAGACTACGTGTATCTTCATGTCACACCACTCCGTGGGTACACAGGTTCCAAACCAAAGGGAAGCTATCACCTCGCTTCGTGGGACCCTACCAAGTGTTAGCCCGTAAAGGTGAAGTGGCATATCAGTTGAGCCTCCCAGCTTCGATGACCAGTATACATGACGTGTTCCACGTGTCACAACTGAAGAAGTGTCTGAGGATACCAGCGGAACAGGCAGATCTGGAACAGATCGAGATCCAGGAAGACCTCACCTATGTGGAGAAGCCAATTTAGATCTTGGAAATCGGTGAAAGAAACACCAGAAGCCAGGTAATCAGATTCTGCAAGGTACAGTGGAGTCACCATTCAGAGGAAGAAGCCACCTAGGAGCGAGAAGACGAACTGAAGTCCGCCTATCCCCACATCTTTGCCAGCACTTCCGAATCTCAGGGATGAGATTCCGTTTAAGGGGGGTAGGTTTGTCACATCCTAGTTTTAGCCACACAAATTAATACCTGAGAAAAATACCCAAGAAAAAAATAAATTTAAATGGCAAAAGGAATAAATTAAATATGTGAAATACAAAATAATAAGCTATTGTGGCTAGGGACATTTTTCTTATATTCTCCTTGCCAAAATACATTAACTGGATTTTTAGTGGAATTTTCAGAGCACATGAACTATTTTTAATAAATCAAAAACGACTACTGGAATTAAAATCTCCTTGGAAAAATCTTTTCTCTTTTTCTTTCTCTTTTTCTTCCCCTGGGCCGTCAGCCCGCTCCTGTGCCGGCCTCTCTGCGCGCCCACAGGCCTGCTCCCCCTGGCCTCTTCCTCCCTGCGCTGGGCCGGCCCATCCCTCCCACGCCTGCCTCCCGCCCCGACCCCCACCTGCCAGCCACCAACGCCGCCCCCTCCCGCTCTCTCTCTCTACGCTGTAGGGCCCGCCGGTCGGGTCGCATCACCTGCGCGCCCGTGCGCCTCCCCGCTGACAGGCCGGGCCAGCTTGTCAACACCGTCTTCCTCCACCGTCCGAATCGGGTGGAGGGGAAAAATCCCCTCCGCCGTCCGATCCAGCGCCGCCTCCCGCCTTCGCGCCCACTCGCACCCGGTTCAAACGAGCGCGGACTAAGTCCGCCCCACTCCCCACGTCCTCCGGCGTCCTCGTCCCCTCTCTCTCGCGAATCACGCGCACGACCCCGACGCTGTCGCCCTCACTCCCGTGCACGATTGAGCCGTTACGGCCTCGATCTTGCTCACCCGCGTGCATAAAAAGTCTCCCCGCCCTCTCCTCCGCCTTTTCCCCAACACGCCAAGCCTCCCCGTGCCCTAAATCACCATCGCCACCGTGCACCCAAGCCTCCGCTGCCTTCCACCAACTCTGGCCGTCGCTCGCCGCCGTTCCAGACGCTGCCAAGCTGCACCGCCACCGCCTTAGCCTTCGCCGTGCCGCGTTGCTCATCGGCCACCATTCCATGGAAGCCGAAGCCCGCCGGGACACTTTGTCCTCGCGCACAATGAGCCCCTGCCCTCTGTCTCCTCTCCGGCCGGCCTTTTCCACCACGCCGCACCTCCTTTCTCCGCCCTAACCCCCTTCCCGTCTTCCTCATTTTCCAGGACAACTCGGCCGCCGCCTCTCGCTCGTTCGCCGCCGTCGGAGCACCGTTGCCGATGTTGCCCCAAAGCCGCCGCCGATACCTCATCGCCGCCATCGTCCTCGCACCGTCGCTCATCGCCGCGAGCCGCCGGTGAGAATCACCGCCGACTCCCCGTTCCATTTCGCCCCTCCGCGTGCCCGCCGCCGCGCCGAGTGGTCACCGCCGGTGACCATTGGGTTGCGTGCGCGCTGCTGCCTCCTGCTCGGGACAGCCGGCTTCGGCCGCCGTTTCTCGGGGTCGTCCGATCTGCCGGGTGGCAAATCGGGGCCACCCGCGTGGTCGCCCGCGTGGCCGCCGTGTTGGCGCCACGTGTGCGCCACGTGGCGCACCCGGTTCCGGCCGCGGTGAACTCTGTCCACCATGCGTCGCTCTCCCCTACGCCACTGACCTGTGGGGCTCGCGGCTCTCGGTCCAGTGATGTCATAAATCGAGTTAATGCACAATAAATGGCTTATTAATTATATTTGTATTAGAAAACACAGTAGAACTTCAATAATTCATAACTAACTCATACGAACTCCGATTAAGCCCATTCAAATTTCATTAAATCTAAAAAAATGCCAAGAATTCATTAAAAATACTTTCAGCCCATGTTTGATTGTCCACATGTACTATTTTTAATTATTTATGCATTGTTTGTTATAGAATCCGACGTTGGTGACCCTCCGTGTATCACGAGGTCATTGCTGAGTACATCGAGCCGGAGCAAGGCAAGTCGCACTGTTACCTTGATTACTTTGTACCCGTTTTTCGCTAAATTGCTTTGTTTACATAAATAAACTGCATTATTTCAATATTTCATGTGGATGGGTATAACCTATACATTGTTAGGACTTTGCCTTAGTTTTGAAACCTGAATCCTTGTCACCTGGATAATAATGTGATTAGATTACTATTCTTAGGATGCTTAGCCATGCTTAGCAACATATAGCTCACATGGGAATTAAATATTATCTTTTTATACGACTCGACTCTATGTCGCAAAAATGGAACTTCGGATAGGCTGGTGTTAAATTACTAAACTTGGACCTAAATGGTGGGCTGTGGGTGTATGGTTTTGCTTGTCACACCCATGGCAATTCAGGACCGGTTCGCGGGAACCACTTGGGCAACTACCCGTACTTTCCACAAGCCAGTGTGGGCAACGGCTGGGCTTGAAGCGTTTCTTCTCCCTCTTCTAGGCACCGAAGAAGAGGGTGGGCATGATGGAGTTGGGTTGGCCCAGGGTAGGGTTGATCGACTTCCGGATTCACCGTGGCGCAAGGGGGGTAGCTTGGCCAATATGGCGTGCCCTGTTGGCAGGTGCAAGCTCAGCGTGGTGTGGATGGTTAGGGAGGGGTTTCGTGAACGGTCCTACCACAGCCTCTCACGAGGCATCGTGGTGATGCACTGGCACACGGGAACGTGTGTGGGGCTGTGTCTTGTGGGTAAAGTTGTACACCTCTGATCAGAGTAAATCTATTCGAATAGCCGCGCCCACGGTTATGGGCACATTGGCCAAGACTCACCGTGATTAGTCTCACCTTTAGATAATTAATCTGGCTTTATGAAACTGGTGTGGTGGAAGGTGTGGAGTCTGGTCAACGTGGTTGAGTTGATCGGGGGTGGCCGGTTAGCGTGGTGTAACGCTAATCGGTGGAGACTGGTGAGCGTGGTGTAACGCTCATCAGTGACGCCTGGTGGACGTGGTGTAACGTTCATCAGCACGGCCCTGTCAACGTGGTGTAGCGTTGATCAGGAAAAACTGGTCAGCGTGGTGTAACATTGTTTAGTGGAGACTGGTTAACGTGGTGTAACGTTAATCAGTAGAGTTCGGTTAACGTGGTGTAACGGTAACCGGAGGAGTCTGGTGAACGTGGTGTAGCGTTCATCAATGGAGACTGGTTGACGTGGTGTAACATCAATCAGTTGGGAATGGTTGAGCCTGGTTAACGTGGTGCAATGTTAATCAGTGAGGAATTAATATTGTTAAATTAATCAACTTTTTACTGGTTGCGAACTACTACCGTTTGCAACTGCTTTTACGCAAACAAACCCTAGCTCATCTTTGTACCCTGTGCATATGCATAATTGTGGGTGTGATTTGTTAAGTACTTTGGGTGGTACTCAGCCTTGCTCCCTTTCTCCTCTCAGTGTTGGAGAACGCGTCTGACGAGGATCGTCCCGAGGAATAGGCTGGCTCCGCCGTCAAGGTGCTTATGGGATGGACGCTGCCGATGGACCCGCTATCTATAGACTACGTTTTACCTTTTCCGCTGCAATTTTGTAATATAATTTTACTCTGTTTGTAAGACACTCTGTATGGCAACTTAGATATGTGTACCCTAGCTTTCCTGGACAGGGATTTAATACATAGGAATGTTCAGAATTTCGGTGGCGAATTTCTGGGCGTTACACTATTTGAAGTGATAATGGTGGTGAATTTAAAAATACGTCTTTTGAACAATTTTTCAATGAAAAAGGTCTTGAACATCGGTTTTCATCTCCTCGGGTTCCTCAACAAAATAGTATTGTTGAAAGAAAGAATCGTTCTTTGGTTGAGATGGCTAGGACTATGCTTGATGAGTATAATACACCTAGAAAATTTTGGGCGGATGCTACTAACACTGCTTGTTATATTTCTAATCGCGTTTTTCTGAGATCTAAACTTGGAAAAACTTCTTATGAGCTTCGGTTTGGACATCAACCCAAAGTTTCTCATTTGCATGTTTTTGGGTGCAAGTGTTTTATTCTTAAATTTAGAAATTTGGATAAATTTGAAGCACATTCTACAGATGGATTGTTTCTTCGTTACCCTGCTCATTCTCGAGGATGAAGCTGAAGTGGTCGGTCGGACTGCCGGAACATCATCGGTCAGACCGCCTGAGGAACCACAGTCAGATCTGGCAAGGGGATCCAGCTCTGGTTCAGCACGTGCTTATTCTGGTGGTCCTTCAGAACCTACAACTTCTACAATTCAAGGTTCAGAATGTGAAACAACTTCTGCAGCCTCTGCTCCTTTGCACATTCAACGATGGCATCCACCGGAACAAATAATAGGTAACATTGGTGAGCGTACTACAAGGTCTAAGGTAACTCATGATCATGTGAATTCTACTTTTGTTCCTTCTTTTTAACCCAAAGATATTACTCATGCATTAACTGATGAATCGTGGATTAATGCCATGCATGAAAAACTTGAGAATTTTGAAAGAAACAAAGTTTGGACTTTAGTTGAACCTCCTCTTGGTCATAATATTATCAAAACTAAATGGATTTTCAAAAATAAACAAAATGAGGATGGTTTAATTGTGAGGAACAAAGCTAGGCGTGTTGCTCAAGGTTTTTCTCAGATGGAAGGGTTAGATTTTGATGAAACTTTTGCTTCTGTTGCTACAATTGAAGCAATTAGATTTTTGTTGGCTTTTGCTGCTTCAAAAGGTTTTAACTTGTATCAAATGGATGTTAAAAGTGCTTTTATTAATGGTTTTATACAAGAGTAAGTTTATGTAAAACAAGCACAGGGTTTTCAAAATCCTAATTTTTCTAACCATGTTTTTAGATTGTCAAAAGCTTTGTATGGTTTGAAACAAGCTCCTAGAGCGTGGTATGATAGACTTAAAAACTTTTTGCTTGCGAAAGGTTTTCAAATGGGAAAAGTGGATAAAACTCTCTTTGTTCTTCAGCATGGTGATAATCAACTTTTTGTTCAAATCTATGTGGATGATATCATCTTTGGTTGTTCATCTCATGCTTTGGTTGTGGAGTTTTCTGAGACAATGCGCAGGGAATTTGAGATGAGTATGATGGGTGAATAGACGTACTTTTTGGGGCTACAAATCAATCAGACACCACAAGGTACGTTTATACATCAAACAAAGTACACCAAAGATCTTTTACGACGATTCAAGATGGAAAATTGCAAGCCTATCTCAACACCTATAGGATCTACTGCTGTTTTGGATCTAAATGAAGATGGTGAAGCTGTTAATCAAAAAGAATACCGAAGTATGATTGGTTCTTTACTTTATCTTACTGCTGCAAGGCCGGACATACAATTTACTGTGTGTTTGTGCGCTCGATTTCAAGCTTCTCTACGTGTTTCGCATCGTCAAGCCGTCAAGTGGATTTTGAGGTATTTACAACACACTCTTGAATTTGGCATTTGGTATTCGACATCATCATCTATATGCTTAAGTGGTTATTCGGATGCGGATTTTGGTGGCTATAGAATTGCTAGAAAAGTACTAGTGGAACATGTTATTTTCTGGGAACTTCTTTGATTGCATAGTCTTCTAGGAAACAATCAAATGTTGCTCAATCAACTGCTGAATCTGAATATGTTGCTATTGCTAATTGTTGTTCTCAGATTCTTTGGTTTATTTTAACTTTGAAAGATTATGGTCTTACTTTTGAGAAAGTTCCTCTCTTTTGTGATAATACAAGTGCTATTAATATTGCTAAGAATCCGGTACAACATTCACGCACTAAGTACATTGATATTCGTTTTCACTTTTTGAGGGATCATGTTGAGAAAGGAGATGTTGAATTGAAATTTCTTGATACTAAATTGCAATTGGCAGACATTTTTACTAAGCCTTTAGATTCTTCTCGTTTTGCGTTTCTTCGGGGGGAATTGGGTATTATTCATCCTTTTGGCATGTTTTAAGGGAGTGTTTTGTGCTCTTTATTGCTTTAAATTTTCATAAAATAAAAGAAAACTAAGAAAGTTAAAAAGATGAGAAAAGAAGAGCTTTGACTTTACCTCTAGTATATTTTTGTAATTGCTAGCAATATGAGTGAGGTCTTTTGGTCGCTAGTATAGCTTGTGTGCATTTTAATCTTTATGTGAGCCTTTGATGTTGCTTTTAAGGGAGATGATGCATGACACTTAAATTCTTTTACTTGAATTAAGTAAATATGCAATATTAACACAGTGCTGGTTTGGAGGAATTATGATTATATATATGCTTGCTGAAATTTTCACTCCTCAAATGCTCTAGAGTTTCCTCAAGTAAAATATATATGCTTATTTGAGAGAAAAAAAAATAGATACCAAATCCTTGGAAACAGTATTCACGACAAGGACGTATCCAAAGTGAGGAAAATAATGGGTGCCGAATCCTTGGAAACAGTATTCACGATAAGGACGTACCCGAAATAATTGAGAGATTTTCTTTTATACTATTAAAAGGCAAATTGAGCAGAAGCTCAGAAATAAAACTTGATGAAAATTCTCTTGTAAAGGGCAAGTTAATTTGAGAAAGAGTGTTTAGTTCAGCTTGTCTATGTATGGGGGTTTTCTTTCAATCTATGTGCTAGTAATTATGTTGCATTATAAATTGCTCGAATACATGAATCTTTACTGCTGATTTGAACTTATCTGTAATATCCATGGTTCATGTTTATATTATAATTTATGCTTTTTAGCTAGTTGATCACTTTATCTCCCTTGCCGTTGCAACACATGTTCTTGAATTGCTCTAGATATACTTCAAAGCTCTCGAATAAAAAAAAGAATATGAACTTCTTGATGAAACCATTGTCAAAAGGGGAAGAATGATACAAAATGATGCATTTTTTTAAAAAAAAAGGGAAGGGAATGTTCTTTCTTTTAAAAAGATGGAGAAGTTTTCTTCTTTTTCAAATATTTTGAGCCTTGAGTGCTTTTTATCATTTTTACCAATTCTTTTGGTTTTTATTTTCAAATACTAAATCGCATTTTGAAGGGTTTGCCAATGTGTTCATCAAGGGGGAGATTGTAAAATCATTATTATGATTAATATTTTGTGATGAACAATTGGCTTTGCGAATGATTTATTTAATGAAATTTGGTTTGAAAATATATGTGGATGTTGTGTGAGTGTGTGTGACTAATGTGAGTCAAGTTGAGAAGAACTTGTGCTCGGGTATGGTATCTTTGTTTTTGCATGTGTAGGTGAGTCTTGAGGCCTCGGGAGTATTGCCGGTGATGGATTGGGAGTCGACTTGGGAGAAGTTGATGTCCGGATGATCGGAAGATCACGCAGAATACTAAAGGCTAGAGATCAATACACATGGAAGTGAAGATTCCATATGGCATACAAGGGTAATTGTGTGCATATGGAAAGAGGAGTCGAGTCCTACTTGGATTAGGAGTGGAGTCCTAGTAGGACTAGGAGTCGAGTTCTACTTGGACTAGGAGTTAAGTCCAAGTTGGCTATGGAAAGGAGAATTTGATTTGGTAAATTGTAAATAGATTTGGTAATTGAGGGTTTGAGTCCTAATGGGACTAGAAGTTCTACTCCTACTTTGTGTATGAGGTTTTAGGTATAAATAGATGAAGGGTTGAGGCCCTAGAGCCATAACTTTTGGAAGAGAGAAAAGCTAGGGTTTAGTTTTGAGCGAGAGGAGTGCTTTGTATGCACTTTGTAAACACATCTTGATGCAATAAAGTTGATCTACTTTGAAGAGCATCTTCGGTGTGTATTCTTTTGAATTCCGACGGTTCATCCGACAAAAGCGTGGCGGCGAGGCGACGGTTCTACTGGTGAACATACGTAAGTCTGACCGGTGCACTTCATCTAGGTTTGAGGGTTTCTTTTATTCCTCAAAAGATTTTGGTTTTTGGTGTTCCTACCATTCACCCCTCTAGTAGGCTTGGTTCTTGTATCCGATCCTACAGTTTCTTAGTCAGGATGGCCGCCACATGGTTCTGCCCGCGGGGTCGCTTCTTCGGCCTTCCTGGGTCCTTCGCCAGTGGCTTCAGTGCTCCGTTCCAAAATCCTTCGTCTTCGCTAAGTGTACTGCGCCTTTCACCTTCGAGCTAGGCCCTTCACCTCATGCTTTCGATTTTGGGCCACGAAGGGGCTCCATTAGGTGTCTTCGATCTTGAGCCTTCTGAAGGAGGATTGTCCAAAGGGGTTGCAGCCTATCTCCAACAAGCCCCTCACATGCAAGGGTAAGCTGTGACTCGGCTGAGCTCGTGGATAATGCATTTCACCACGCATGCCACTTGCTATCCCTACTTCGGCCGAGTATAGCTCAAGACCTTTGGTTCCGTTTCACTGCGCTTCGGTGAGGCCCTTAGACCGCGCGGTGCGATGAGGGTAATTTCCACGGGCCACGACACTTGTCACCCCGTGACGGTTTGCACATCCTCTTGGCGGTTCAGCGCTTGCAACGCCACGCGTCAGTTGAGGCATCGACAGGGCAGTTTGCCTCTCAAGGAGCCACGTGTTGGTCGCAGTGATGACGGGGTGGTTCACCTTCCAAGATGCCATGTGGCCTTCTCATCTTGCGCCACGTGTCGCCTCTTCATTGGCTACTTATTGCGATCACGGCAGTTTGCCTCCTGAGGCGCCACGTGGCGCGCCGTGGTTGGTCGGCGCCGGGTGGCTGAGTCTATATATAGACGTGGTCGGCCCCCCTGATGCCATTCTTGCCTTTTAGCCTTGGAGAGCTCTTCACTGTTCATTCACGCTCACCATCCCCATCGCTTTCGACTTTTTCAAGCCTTCGACCTTTAACCCTCTTCGCCCAACCTGGCGCCCATGGCTCCTTGGAAGCCTACTTCAACAAGGGCCGACAACGTAGACCTAGGATTGATCGGTGATGATAACATCGTCTACCTCGCCCTTCGCTCATCCGCTAGTCTGATATCGACGATTTTTGCCAGAGGGGGACCCTTTCGGAGGGTTTTGCTCGAGCGCCCGGTGAAGACGTCGTCCCCACGCCTGGCGATGACGAGACGATTATCTTGGCTGCATACTTCAACGCCGGGCTCCAGTTCCCCTGCTGCGACCTGCTCCCTGAGCTGCTATCCCTCTTCAACCTGGAGTTGCTGTAGCTCAGCCTGAGCGCCTTCGTCTGTGTCGCTGTCTTCGAGTGGATGGCCTGGACCCAGGAGTTCGAGCCGACGGCTAATCTCTTCACCGTCGTTCACCAAGCTGTCCTTTACAGCAAGACAGTGGCCATGCTGGCGGGGCCGAAGAAGAGCGCGTTCGGCAGCGTGAACTTCATCACGCGGTTGGACCAGGCCGACTTGTGGCCCATCCCCGCCTTGATACCGAAGTGGGAGAAGTAGTGGATGAGGCGGTGGTTCTACCACAAGATATCCTACCCCGCTGGCTCCCACGAGTTCAAGGCCCTCTGGACATCGCTGAGTGTCCCCGGCTTCGATGCCCGCCCAAAGGTCTCCTCAACAGCTACGTCAAAGGCCCGCCGCCAGCTCCTTCGAGCGATTGCAAGTGGCCTTAGTGTTTGGGACCTGATTGAGGAGTACCTAATGATGGGCGTCACCCTGTTGGCGCGGTCGTGGAATATTACCATCGACCACGACAACCGGATCTACGATCTCCCCGCCATCGCCGTCCCCGACAACCGCCTCGGTATGTTCCCTTTGATTTGTTTCAATCATTCATTCGCCTACTGAGCTTTGCTCTAACCTATTCTGATTCAAGCCACTTTGCTCGGTTTGCAGTTATCTCCTTGGGCGAAGCGGAGAGACTGGCGAAGCGCCTTGTCGAGGATATGACTTCGAAGGAGTATGGGGAGATCATGAAGTTCATCAAAGGGAGAAGGGTGAACCGCGTATGTATGCGGCTTCGCCAGGAGGTTCTCCTACGAGAAAACCCCGTCCAACCTCAGGGCGATGATGGCGGGGACGCTACGGGAAAGAAGAGGAAGAAAGCCGCTGGCGACGCTGCGGGGTCCAGTCGCATGGCGCCAAGGATGGTTCAACCTCTTCGGGCCATCCGTCCTTCGCCACCGCTGGCCATTGATGATGACGACGAGGATGGCGATGCAGGGGACACTGACCTTGGAGCCGTCGGTCGAACCCTCAGCCCCGACGTCGCGATGACCATCAGCGGCCGGGCGGGAACAGGGCCTTTGCCCACACGCGGGTCTTCAGCGGCCCCCGCTCATCTCGGGAGCGCTGGGAGAGCGGTCCACTTTCAGTCAGGGTTTGTAATTTCGGTTCAAAATTCCCAAAATTTCATTTTGAACCCCCCGGCACGACACCATTGCGCCTGAAAATTTTAAATTTTTCCAATTTTTTGTGAATTTGGTCAGATTTTATTCAAATTTGGTAAAAAAACCAT
This sequence comes from Oryza meyeriana var. granulata, assembly GCA_003991445.1. Lineage (NCBI taxonomy): Eukaryota > Viridiplantae > Streptophyta > Magnoliopsida > Poales > Poaceae > Oryza > Oryza meyeriana. The sequence continues at coordinate 74,673 of RYFJ01001041.1, read as the reverse complement.
TCAAATTTCAACAAATTTCGTCTGAAATATTTTGAAATATCTGAAATTTTAGAAATTTCGGTGCCTCCCGACATAAATACCAAAAACGAAATTGCAAACCCGGCTTTTAATTCGCGCCTATGGTGCTGGACTCGACATTCAGCGACTCCGAGTCGACTTCACCGGTGCACCAGAGCCCAGTGGCGAAGAGGGCAAGAGTGAATTCCCCTTCGCCCATTGAGGAAGAAGTCGTCGTGGACGACAACGGCGAGGGCACAGCGGAGGACATGCTGGCCGGAGGCCTATCGGCGCCCACCAGTAGCAGCGGACAAGGCGCCATGGAGGCGAGTGGGTGACCGACCGCGACGCTATCTACCTCCAACAACGTCCTTCTGACGTCAAGCTTCATCGCCGAGGACTTCGCCTGCCGTGATGAGCTCTGCTTGTTTTTTGGAGGCCTTAGTTCCTGGGCTTCGTCCTCGACTGTCCAGCCGGTCGTCGATGACCGGTTCGACCTCGACGAGGTGGGCTTGTCACTGTGTGGTCTACTGACCATGGTTGGTTGTCCCTCCTCGTCTTTTTCTTCGACCCGTCTTTTGGGTCTTTGATCCTGCTTCGCTTTTCTTCTAACTTCACATATTTTAGGCGCTTTCCTTTAGGGGGTGCTATGAGCATATGACACATCCTCGCTTGGACGGCCTTAAGAGCCGTCAGTGGGATGAGGTGTCGAAGGCGGAACGGCTGGCCTAGGAGCAGAGTGTCTTGAAGAAGGCGCTCAAGGAGACTGAGGCCGATCAGCTCCAAGTTCGCCTTGCCGACCGAGAAGCCGAGCTTGAACGTCTTCGCGTTGAGCTCGAGGAGGTGAAAGAGGTCGAGGCCGGCACTCAGGCTTCGGCCCTTGACGCCAACTGTACGCTGTGTAAGGCGCTCACAAGGATGGGCGCCTTTTCCCCACCGCTGCCTGAGGATGATGCCCCCGCCAAGGCGTTCACCGATTGGTGCGTCATGACCGGAGGGGCGGTGGGCGACGCTGCCAACGTCTTTGGCGATTGCTGTGCCCAGACAACGGGGTACGACATTCTCTTGGCGCTCCACGCCGGCGGCTGCAACCATCTCGAAGACCTCCTTGTGATCTATGCCCGCGAAGTCGAAGACAATAGCGTATGGGAGAGCGGGGATGACTGTTCGGTCCCACTACCGATCCTTTCGGAAAGGTTGGTGGGTGCCAAAGGGCAAAGAGATAGCCATCGAGCACCTTCGCGATCAGCTAGAGAAGCGAAAGGAGCGCGAGGCCGCCGAGACGATGCCGGATATCGGCGGAGACATGCCAGAGGCCGAGGCGCCACCGCAAGTGTGACGGCCTCCTCATCTGGCTTATTTTATTTTTGATAGCTTAGCATAGCTATTTCTGCCAAAAAAGGACTTTTGTAAATTTGCTTTTGTAAGGCCTTCGGCCCTACCTTTGCTTATGAATGAAAACATCTTCTGCACATCAGGTTTCGCATAACCAAAACCTTTGTTTACCTCGCTTTGACTATTTGCGGCCAGCGTTGAACTTCAAGTTCATCGCGTCTCGGCCACCTGGGAAGATGAGGTACCCAGGCCTCAAAGACTGTGTTTCGGCCGTGGTGATTAACGGTTGGAGCTACGCCCTTCGCTATGTGGCGAAGTGGCTAGGGAAAAACCCTGGGCGCGACGTGTCCGACTTCGACCAGGATTACCATCTTTGCCATGGCAATATGGTGGAGTTCTGGTGAAATTTTCAGAAGTCGGCCCATCAGCAGGGGATTCGAGACCGGTGGTATGCATTCATCCATGCTAACTCCCCCGCCCGCGAGGTTCGGTCGTTATTCCGGATGTGTCAATTCAACAGAGCACGAAGGGGCTGCTCATGATTCTCCAGTCATCAACATCACCAGTGACGACTCGAGCTTCGGACGACTACATTCTCCAGCCAAGATTTTCTACTCCTAGTCCTTCTGGGAGTTTAGTTAGCCCTATAGATTATAGTTCGTCCGATAGCGAGGCGTCACCCTCTTCGGAATAGACATGTGTAACATTTGTATTTCCAATTTGATGTATTATGTAATCTTTGTTCTTTGACATTTTTGGAATAAAATTTATTTTCATTATTTTCCCACCACCCTTGTCGTCTTCAACATCATATGGCTTCGATTGTTGTAGAGTTAACGTTTATTCGATACCCAACAAGTTCGATGTTTGTCTGTATCGTGGTTCAGTGGCCGAAAGATGCTTCGGCTGCTCGCCGTCCCCTACCCTCAACGGATAGCGCTTAGCTAGTACTAAGCGCTCGTTGTTACGTTGGACTTCACGATTCATTTCGTTTTCAGGTTATGCACTCGTCGTGCTCTTTTGCGGCCGAGCAATGCTTCGGTCACTCGTCGTCCCCTACCTTCGACGAATAGCACCAAGTTATTACTTGGCGCTTGTCTGCGGGTTGGCTTTCGCGCTTTGTGTTTGCCTTATGTTTCTGCGGCCAAACGATGTTTCAGCCGCTTGCCGTCCCCTACCTTCGACAAATAGCGCCAAGTTATTACTTAGCGCCTGTTTGGTGGGTTAGCTTTTCGTGCTATGCATTCGTAGCATTTTTCTACGGCCGAACAATGCTTCAGACGCTCACTGTCCCCTACCTTTGACAGATGGCGCCAAGTTATTACTTGGCGCTTGTCTGGTAAGTTATATTTCGTGCTACGCGCTTGGACAACACCACGCAATTTCAACGTTTGATCAATTGATGCTTCGATCTTTCCACTTCCCCCGTTCGACAAAGTGCTGATCACACGTTGTCTTTTTGGGTCACTTGCGACAAATGCGAAGACAGAGGGAATTTTATATTGGTTCAGGCCTCCGTTGTAGATAATAACCCTACTCTAGTTTAGTTCACTTGGGGTCATGGCTTCTTCGCCGTATATGAGCATGAATGGGCTAAACTTTGTCGGCCATGTTGGGGTGGTGCAAAGCACCCAGAGCACCGACGTGAATTCCTCGAGCCATCTTTCTTTCGGTGCTTCGTCAAGTGTTTTCTTGAGGGCCTCAAGGATCTTGCCATTCGCCCTTTCGACCACTCCGTTCGACCGTGGGTGTGCAACAGACGCGAAGTTGATTTGCATATTCAGCCCCTCGCACATCTCTTTGAACTTCGCCGAGTCGAACTGCTTCCTGTTGTCAGTGATGAATTCTCTTAGGATGCCGAAACGGCAGATGATGTTTTTCCACACGAATCGCTGTACCGCCACCGAGGTTATACTAGCCAGCGGCTCGGCTTCGATCCAGCGTGAAAAGTATTCCACTGCCACAATGGCAAACTTGTAGCTGTTTCGGGCTGCAGGGAACGGCCCTATGATATCCAATCCCCATCTAGCGAAAGGCCATACCGAGGGAAACGGTTGCAGCTTATACTACGGCGCGTTTTGGAACTTGCCATGTTTTTGGCATTCTGGGCACTTCTTGATGTGTTCTTCGCACCAACGCAGAATTGTTGGCCAATAAGCCCCTGGTGAAGTATTTTGGCCACCACCTCCCGAGGTGCCTGATGCACGCCGCAATGACCTTCGTGCACTTTCCTAATCATCTCTTCGCCCTTGGCTTCGGAGATGCATCGAAGGAGCAGCTCCAGGATTCCGCTTTTGTACAGCTACCCATCGACAACCTTGTACCTCCGTGCTCTTGCTTGCAGCCGTTTTGATTCGGCTTCATCGTCGGGGAGCGTTCCTTGGGAAAGGAACCGTACAAAAGGTGTTCGCCAATCTTGTATGCCTGGGTCGATGTCCATCACCTGCAGCGAGTCTTCTTCGTGCTTCGCACTCGGCATGTAGATCACTTCAAAGAAAACTCTAGGCTAGAATGCACCCCTAGTGCCTGCGGCCTTCGTCAGCGCGTCAGCTTCTTCATTTTTCTCCTCTAGGGAGATGTTGCACCGTGATGCCAGCGAAAGCCATCTCCATGGCCCTTATGGCATCCACATACTTCGCCATCCTTCATCCTTGGCCTCGAAGGTCTTGTCGATGTGGCCCGTGACTAGCTTGGAGTCGGTCTTGACTACCAATCGCCGAGCCGTCAATGCCTTTGCCTTGCGTAGCCAAAGGAGGACTACTTCGTACTCCGTGGTGTTGTTGGTGGTGGGGAACTGTAGCATTGCCGCGTAGCGGATGACTGTTCCCGCGGGTGAAATGAGGATTGCAGGCGCGCCAGCTCTGGCATGCGACCATGAGCCATCGGAGAACATTGACCAACAATCCTCGTTCGCCGGTGAGACTACCATGTCTGCAGGCGAGGTCCACTCTGCGACGAAATCAGTAAGGACCTGCAGCTTGAACGCTGTTCAGGCCATGTGATGTAGGTCGAAGGGGGCCAACTCCATAGCCCACTTGCCTAGACGGCCTATGGCTTCCTTGTTTCGGAGCACCTCTCCAATGGGGTACTGCGGCAACACTGTGGTTCTGTGTGCTTGGAAGTAGTGCCGGAGTTTTTGGGAGGCCAGACGAGGGCGTAGGACAATTTCTCGATCTCTGAGTATCTAAGCTTCGCCCCTTGCAGTGCTTCGGAGACGAAGTAAACAGGTGTTTGTCCGCCTTCGCCTTCATGCCCAGGGCCGCGCTCACCGCCACCTAGCGAGGCCTCTAGGTACACTGTCACGTCCGGATTTTTCTTTTTCCGTTCTTTTTGTCTGATTGCGAAAATCCACCTCTAGTTTATTCGCCTCAAACAGCTTAATGAAAAATTTCGTAATAAAAAGGATTTAATATGATTAAATAATTAATTACGGTGTGATTTGTTTCCGTTTTCTTAATCGGGGTTATTTGGATTTCGGAAGTGGAGCTTGTTTCCCAATTTATTTTTCCCCCAGATTCAAAGACTCTAATTTTCGCATCCGTACCAACTTCTAATTCCCCGGAGATTCAATTTCATTCCCTAATTCTCTAAATAATCCCAACAATTTCAAAGGGCCCGAATTCGGCAATTTTCAAAAAAAAAAGCCCCAGCAATTCTTCCTTTTCTTTTTCCCTTCCTTCCCTTTTCTTTTCTCTTTTTCCACTTAGCCCCTACCCTCCTCTTTTTTTTCTTCTCCTCCCTCTTCTTCCTCCTTCGGCCAGGGGCCGAAGCCCTTCTCCCTCCTGTTCCACGGTCGGCCCAGTTGCCACCGGCCCGTGCCTCGCCACGGCTTGGCCCGCCAAGCCGCCGCGCTGCCCTAACCGCCGCGCCGCCCTAGCCACGAGCCGCTCCTATATATTTATACACAGCCGTCGTCGACCTTTTCCTCTTCTCCCGCAGCCGACGCCGCTGCCATCTTCCTCTGCCACCGCTCGCCGATGACACGCCGCCTCCACCCGCCCTAGCCGCCGACACCGCCGGTGAGTATCGCCGCCACCTGCGCCGTCTTCCCTCCTCGCCCTCACCTGCGTCCTGCTTCACCCGCCGAACCCGTCGCCTCCTCTTTCGCCAGCCGACGCCGCCGCCGGGCTCGCCTCCTCTCCCTTGTCCTCAACGCCGCCGCCGCCCGGTCCGCCGCCGCTCGCCGACGCCGGTCCCGACGAGATACGCCACCCCTGTGCCACCCCTGCGCCGCCGCCCAGCCATGGCCGAGGCAGCCGACCGGCGGTAGAGCCCTGCTTCCCCCTCGGTGACATTGACATGTGAGCTCCGTGACTGAAAAGTTCCCCTTGATCTACACCGTTGGATTTCCTAGATTTAATCTCAGCCGTAGGATTTCTATAGTCCAATCTTGCCACATCACCTCGCCACATCAGCCCTAGATCTCGCCCTGTCATCACCACATCATCGTAACATCGTCCAATTTGGTACACGTGTCGCCACGTGACGTCCACGTCATCATATCCATCGAACCTCTTACTCTTCTGGTCCGTAGACCGAGCCCATCATGAACTATCGTACTGACCAGTGGGCCCCACGCCTTTTCCTTAACAAAAATAATTCAATTTCTGAATTTAATTTCCAAAGAATATTCTTGGAATATTCCTTTTTCTTTTCTCCTAGGATTTTCACTGTTCCCAATCTTCCAGAGTTCATATCTCATCCATCCGGACTCCGATTCGACTCCGATTCGACCTATTCTTTTTTCTAAATTCTTCTAAAATCGAGCTCTACCTCCCGGTTCAGTTGGTTATTTTAATTGATATTATTTAGGCTGTTTTCTTGTTATTTATTTGTTTTTCGTTGCGAACGTATAGATGCAGGAGCCGAGGAGCAGTTCGCCGTAGAAGACGCAGGGCAAGGACAATACCTAGAGCAAGGCAAGTGCACCCTTTGAACATATTGGACCCAATTATAAACTGTTTTGTTGTGAAACATGCATTATTTTATTTATAAATTATCGATGGGTAGTATGACCTAATTGTTGTTATTCCATGCCTTTGATTATTGAATATCCTATGATACCTTGTCACCCTAGCCTTTGTGAGTTGAACATAGGGGTCAACTCGGGATAGAGTAGAAATTGCTTAGCCCCGCTCAAGGTTGTTTTACAAGAAAAATATAATAATGATTAATGATATACTTATCATTGTTTTATTTGAACTGTGTGGCTGTGTGCTATCTTTCCGGTAGCATGTGTTGTACTGTGTAGTAAATAAGGGGCGGATAAAATATTTTGAACTGGGGTGATGGGTAGTTCTGTGTGAACCTAGTAAGGGGGTAAGGTATCTATGTGATCCTTACCAAGTTAGGTCTCTATGTGAGCCTAATGTTGGGATGTGTGATATCTTAATAACCCAAAGGGCCAACAACGTGCTCTTAAGTGCTATCTTATACTGGGGGTGAAGCTGTGTGCTATTGTAGATTTGGCAAGTTGCCCTGGTCAATTAAGGACTTCACTTCATAAGCCAATGATCTGAGCCTAACGTACAACCACATGCCCTAATGGGAAGGACCTGGTCCAGTAGAATTCCGAGTCTTGGCACTGCCGGCCCAGGTGGTTAGATGATAGGCTTTATGGTTAGCCATGGGTACTTTCTTGTCTGTGTGAGGGAAAGGTGTCTCATGGGGGAAGGCAGTGTTTAGGCAGAGTTTCTAAAAAGCCTTGTTACAGATTCCTTGGCCGCACACAATGAGAAGTGTGACATTTGTGCATGGCCGTTAAGAGGATGATGTATCTTGTGGGTAAAGTTGTACAACCTCTGTAGGGTGTTCAACTAATCTATTCGAATAGCCGCGTCCGCGGTCATGGACATGCTCGGTGATTTCAAATGAGGGGTAGTTTGCGAAAACAAGGGATGGTAATGATGCTGTGTGCAGGAAAATGAATTCAGCTATGTGGTCCTGTGTGGACAGGTCCTATGTGGATGGTTGGATGGTAACACCCGTTATTTAAAATGTTGTTTTTGATCTCTGTTTATAAATTGTTTATAACTGCAACTGCTGTGTTATACAAAATAGCCTTAGCTTTTCTTTGTCAGCTGTGCATACGCATATTTCCATGCACTTGCTGAGTATTCCATGTACTCACCTTGCAATTCCCCCCAATTCTAGAAGAAAGGTTTCCGCTGTTTCCGGAGAAGTTTGCTACTAAAGACGATGAATAGGCCGTGTGCCCCAGTTGACTACCTATGGCATGTTAAATGGAGCTTCCATGTATTTATTTTATTTCTGCTGCTATCTTGTTTTTTTTTTTTGCCCTTCGTGGCATAATAAATGTAAACTTTAGCCATAAGGCTTTTGATAGTCAATTTATTAATAAATAGTTTGGTTTCCTTCGTGATGTTGGCTATGATATTATTCTTGTGACTATGTGTGCTAGCGTGATCCTAGGGCTAGTACGTGTACACAGATGGTCCTGTTTTGGGGTCCCACATACACCAACAGTTCGGCCCCTGCCTTCGGGCTAGCGAGCCTTGGTACCTCCTGGAGATACGCCTTGAGGGACTCGAACGCTACCTGGCATTCAGCCGTTCATTCGAACTTGTTAGCGCCTCGCAGAGTGTTGAAAAATGGCAACGCCTTTTCTGCCGACTTTGCCATGAAACGGCTGAGGGCTGCGATGCTGTCCGTCAGCCTCTGCACTTCACGAGCATTCTTGGGCTGCTACATCTGCTGGATGGCTTTGATTTTTTCGGGGTTTACCTCGATGCCCCTCTTGGACACCAGGAACCCAAGCAACTTGCCGGCGTGAACACCGAAGACGAACTTCTCCGGGTTTAGTTTGACCTTTGCCTTGTGCAGGTTGTTGAAGGTTTCTTGTAGATCGGCGACATGGTCAATTGCTTTCCTGCTCTTGATGAATATGTCGTTGATGCATGCCTCCATGTTCCTGCCGATCTACGCCTCTAACACTTTGTACACCAAATGGGCGAAGGTGGCTCCAGCGTTCTTCAGGCCGAAGGGCATATAGATGTAGCAGTATGTGCCGAAGGGGATGATGAAATAGGTCTTCTCTTGGTCCTCTTCAGCCACGAAGACTTGGTGGTAGCCTGAGTAGGCGTCCAAGAAGCTCATCAACTCACAGCCGGCAGTAGAATCGACCAACTGGTTGATTCGCGGGAGTGGAAAATCGTCCTTCAGGCATGCCTTGTTTAGATCTGTGAAGTCAACGCACATCCTCCACTTGCCATTCGACTTCTTGACCAACACCGGGTTTGCCAGACACTCTGAGTGCTCCACCTCACGAATGACGTGGGCCTGGATCAACTTGCTAACTTCCATCTTTGCCGCCTCCTGACGCTCGATCAACATCTTGCGCAGTTTTTGCTTCCTTGGCTTGACAGCGGGCTTGACAGCAAGGTGGTGGCCTCGGCTTACGCCCGATAAATCATCTAAGCCTAGGCGAAGACCTCCAGGTTCAACTTAATGACTTCCAGCATCTTGGCTGCTAGCACTTCATCGACGTCTCCGCCTATGGACATGACTTTTGACCGGTTGGTAGGATCGACCAGGATCTTCCTAACTTCCCCCTGGGGCGAAGGCTTGTGCAAGCCGTAGCCTCTCGCTGTCCCTTGCCGATTGTCTTGGACGTTGTGTATCTCGCGCACGTTCTTTACTGCTTGTCCAGTGGCCCTTGCCGACGGGTGGTTACCGCAAACCGTGATCACACCATTCGGCCCTGGCATCTTTAGCCGTAGGTAGTTGTGATGCGCCATGGCTTCAAACTTGTTATGCGTGGAATGGCCAAGGATGGCGTTGTACTGGTATAGGATATCCACGATGTCGAAGATTATCTGTTCGGTCCGGGCGTTACCGCCTTCACCGAACGATACTTGGAGCTGCACTTGTCCCAGCGCCGAACTGAACTTCCATCGAAGCCTTGCAGCGGGATTGCGACCGGGGTGAGTGCGGCTTCTGAAATTCCCATCTACCGGAAAGCGTCTGCGAAGATGATGTCTGCCGAGCTCCCTCCATTGACCAGGATACGACACACTTTGCACCCCCACGATGTCGGCGGAGACGACAATGGGGTCTTGATGTGGTAAGAAAACGCCTTCGGCATCCTCCGGGCCGAAGGTGATTAATGTTGAAGCGAAAGGGGGCAGCTTGGTCTAGGGCATTGTGGCAATGGGGTTAATCGTCCTCTCATGCGCCTTCTTCTATCTTTTCGACTCTAAGCCTTGTGAGGAGCCCCTGGTGATCGCGGCGATTACCCTCCGCTGCCCGTCCTAAGATGCTTCTATCTGAAGTGGCATGTTCTTTTTGGACTGATCTACAGCTTCCCCTGGGGCGATCTCTTTGTCGAGGAGGACCCTGGTCCCCTCGACCAGCGCTCCCCGTACACTGGATGTTTCTACACTGCTCGGTGGTGTGCGAAGCTTTGCCGTGGAAGCCACAGAACTTGTCCTTCTCCCTCCTTGGCTTCTTTTTCGCCGATCCACCTTGCGAGTTCTTGAAGTTTTGCCGAAGGGTATTCAACTCTTCGACAGTCATCACTTGCTTGCCCTTTCTGTCCTGGAACTTCTTCCAGGCCAACTGCGGGCATTGTGAAGACGTCGATCTGGCCTACGCCACGCCTGCTGAGCCTTGTACACTTTCCTGGTTGAGTTCAGCTTGGATCTCATTCCTCCTTTTGGTATCCTTTTCGTCCCTTGCATAGCCATCGATGATACAAAACAACTCATCCACCATTTTCGGCTGCTTTCTTGTTATCTTCTCGGTGAGGGGGCCTGTAAGGAGACCGGCAGAGGAGGCATTGATGATCGATGTTTCGGTAATATCTTGCACTTGGCATCTTGTCTCCGGATGTACTGGCAGATGGATTCCCCTGGCTTCTGCCTGATACTGAAAAGCTCTTGATGGGTCTTCGGCTCCTAGTAGGTACCTCGGAAGTTGGTGACGAAGACATCGCGCAGCTGCTCCTAAGAATATATGCTACTTGGGAGGCAGATTAAAGTACCATGACCGCGCGAAGCCATCCAACATGAGGCGTATGACTTTCGCCTTGGTGTTTTTTGTCACCGTGGGCCGCTTCGATCGCGGACTCGTAGACGAAGAGGAATTCACTAGGGTCCGAGTCACACGTGTACTTGACGATCGAATGGTTCTTGAATTGAGGCGGGATCGGGTAGCTCTGAAGCCCCCAGTTCAACGGTGACTTCTTGTCGTTCACCGGCGCGGCATGCAGCAAAGGCGCTGGCGAAGGAGCAACGCAGGGGTAAGGAACCCCGAAAATAGGTGAAGCTTGCGTCGGCTCGGCCGGGTGATGATGCGTGACAGCGAGAGCCGCCCATCCCCCTGGAGCAAGGGTGACTTCGACGGGCGGTGGCGAAGAAAAAACACCTTGCCTCTCGGCGCCCAGCTGTTAAAGGAGAGCTTGCAGCTGTGCCTGGATGGACAGCGTCAACCCAGCTGCCGAAGGAGGTTGGGGAGGTTGCTGTGCTGACAGTGGTGGCACCAAACTTGGAGCTGGCGAAGGTGCTACTACTGGAGCCGTTGGCCGTGGTGCCATCATGAGGGGCACTTGAGGCCGGACGAAGCCGGGCGCGACCGACGACGGTGGAGGGAGAACAAAGGCTTGAGGGGCCAAAACGGGCGGAGATGGCACTTAGTAGAGCCCGAACACCTGAGAAGACAAGGCCGGAGCTTGGTGGAGTCTGAAGGCTTGGGACTATGCCTGCAGTTGTTGTTGTTGTTCCTGCATCTGGCGAAGCATGTCTTATAGCCTTTGGACACTTTCCTTCATGACCTCATACTTCGCCCTCGGCACCACCACAGCGTCCTCGCTCCCACTTGGCGCAGTCGCCTGAACCGAAGGCGCTCCCTCTTCGGTTTGCTCCTCCTGCGCTTCGATCTGAGGGTCTTCAGGTTAATCGATCGCTCCATCTCCGTAGCAGCGTGGGGCTGTTTGTCTCCTCATCAACTTCCTCTTTAGAGGCATCTTGTCTTCGGCTTCTCACCTGGGGAGGCTTCCCACGGATGGCGCCAACTGTTGTCGAAAAACAACAGTGGAAAATGAGAGTGAACCATAGTAATAAATCTTTTGTATTAATCTTAAAAACCTTGCCATTGCAGTGGCCTGGGTACCTATTTATAGGCCCGGGGGTACAATTACATGCTCTAAGTTTCATTTACATGTGGTATTACATCATAGCCCCTTGATAGGAACAGTTATAGGGGCATTCCTGTCTTTTCTTGACTGCAAGCTCCCTGATGGTTGTTGGGCTGTCACGCGGGCCGCGAGACCCTTACGTGGGCCAAGCCCTCGATGGGCCTTTCGGCCTTTTTGGCCACCTTGTTTCTTAGTCGAGACAGCCACCATAAGGTTCTGCCCATGGGGTCGTCTCTTCGGCCTTCCTGGGTCCTTCGCCAGTGGCCTCAACGCTCTGTCCCGAAGTCCTTCATCTTCGCTAAGTGTACTGCGCCTTTTGCCTTCGAGCTGGGCCCTTCGCCTCATGCTTTCGGTCTTGGGCCGTCGAAGAGGCTCCATTAGGTGTCTTCGATCTTGAGCCTTCCAAAGGGGGACTATCCGAAGGGGTTGCGGCCTGTCTCCAACATAGTTGATCAATGGTTGCAGCGATCGAAAAGGTTAATCGTTATTCCGCAATTTTCGACTAACTTTTATAACAAGTGATGTTAGAGCCGATGATTTCAGTATTGGATTAAGTTGACATGCAAAAGAGGAAACACGAGATGGGGTTGCACATCAAAAGTAATCGTCAACTGTCTCAATGAGATCAATGGCGACAACAAGAGCGTTACGGAGGTGACGAATCATGTTAAATCAGTATACATCTAAGCATCTTGATTAAAAAAATATAAATATGTATTTTACATGATCAACCATACCAAATAAAAAAATACTCACCAATAAACATAACAACCAAGATTATGAATAAAAAATTTATATCATCGTCACCACTTTTGCACAAAGGCCACTGGCAGTATCAACTACTCATCGGTGTTGGTCCTCTGTATCACCACCTGGTAGCCTGTCAATCCACTCGGAACGGATCTGAATAAATCAGAGGAATTAAGAAAATGCATGGCTGATACCGGAGACAACTAGGACGAGCGGGTATGTACATGTCTTTCACGTACAGCCTAGCCTGGTAAAAGAAGATATCTCATGACCAATTCTCGGTCTCTAGCGAAAATATCCCCAAGCCCAGCCGCCTCTCTTCCATTCCATTCTACCCAGACACGACATAGGCGCAGGCGGAGCCACAGGTTTTCCTCCTCCTACTCACCCTCTCGCTCGCGAGTCTCCCATCCACGACGAACCCAGCAAGCGAGCGAGAGGCGGCGTGAGGGGGAAGAGAGAGAGAGTGTGTGTGTGCGCGCGCGCGCGCGCGTAACGGGGGAACCTGCACCCATGGACGCCACGCTGCTGCTCCTGTGCGCCGACTGCTCGGCTGTTGCCTGCGGCGGCCGGCGGCGGCCTTCCCTGCCTGCGGGGCCACGGGTGGCGGCTTCCGCTGTTGGGCCCCGTGCGCCACCGTCCAGGACCTCCGTCCGCGCGTCCGCGGCCGCCGCGCCGCCCGCCGCGCGCGGCCTGCCGCACCACGCCTCCGTCGCTGGGGCGAGTTCCCCTCCCCGTTGCCTTGTTTATTCGTGCTTTTCTATTGGCTTAGTATTCGAAGTCGAAGGTGAATTGTGGCGTGGACACATGGAGTTTTGTTTAGGGGGGAACTTGATTGGAAAGTGCTGCTGAGGGTGGATGTGAGCAGATTTCGTAATTAGTGGGATAGTTGAGCATATGTCACCCATTAGTTAGTAATTCTAGGATTTACCACTCTCCAGAATCTAATTGATAAAGTTCCACTCGTTAGTTGATATTGCTCTATACTTGGCCGCCTGGTCCTCCTGATCCGGCACCATAGCTCATTCGCTCCTCCAGGATGCTTAAGCTCTCATCCTCCTCTATCTAATCTTCTGGCATTGACCAAGCCATGATCTGGTAGGCGATTGGCAAAAGTGTTAGACTGGAGCTAGATAGTTAGTAATTCTAGGATTTACCACTCTCCAGAATCTAATTGATAAAGTTCCACTCGTTAGTTGATATTGCTCTATACTTGGCTGCCTGGTCCTCCTGATCTGGCACCATCGCTCATTCGCTCCTCCATGATGCTTAAGCTCTCGTCCTCCTCTATCTAATCTTCTGGCATTGACCAAGCCATGATCTGGTAGGCGACTGGCAAAAGTGCTAGACTGGAGCTAGATGAGAAGTGTTGAGAAGGACTTGAGCAATTCAAGAAACCTCAGAAGAAACTTAGATATGTTGCAACAGAAGGGCTTAGCAAGAATCTTGTTCTCTGTTCCTGTTGTGCTTCTTTGTTCTTTCATTGTACCTCGGCCAAGCTAGATGAGTGCAGATTGAGTTGAGAGAGAGGAGCAGAGACTAGTGGACAAGCTCCCAGTCATGCATATTACATCCTTTGACCGATAGAAGAAATGAGTCATAACCAAGGACTAGGAGAGACCGACAAAGTGGGAAGAGAGAACTTTGATGTTGTTGAAAAATAATCAAAGTGGAAAGGAAAACATTAAAGTATGGCAAAGTGGCAAATCCTAGAGAAATAATGGCAAATCTAAGATTACTAAATTAATGAGTGGCATGCCATCAATTATTAGTTAGGTTCTTACCTTGCCTCAAGATATACAATTCAGTACTGAAAAGTGAATACTCGCACCAAGATCTGAGATGACAGAATTTGCAGTTGATCTCTAGTGAGCTTCATCCAGGAGTGGACCTTTAGTGGCTCCAGCAAGCTGTGCCTCCTCCTGTTGTCTTTCTCTGTTGCTGAGTGAGGGGATGGGAGGGAACAGAGAGAAGATAGAGGAAGAATGGATATTAGAGTGACATGCATATCCTAGTGATAACGACGCTTCATTTTACAATGAGCATCTGACGTGGGGTTGAGTCTGCCCAAAACCGGGGTTGAGTGAGTTGAAAAGGGGTCAGGCGAACAATTTTAATAGTTTGATGTTGCAATCTAGGCTTCTGGCCGATTTCACAATCGAAGGTTGTTTTTCGGACAGAGGGTAAAGTGCAAGGTTGAAATGTGGACTTGTTCCTTTATAACATCCTTCTCTATGAGGCTTGACTCCCAAAATTTATGAAGTACTTTCAAATTTCTATTTGCAGATTGAGATATTTTCATGCATATTAATATTTATTGAGCTCCTGAATTTCTTTTTATTCAGCAAAACAGCGGAATTTACACTGTTGGTGATTTTATGACTAAAAGGGAAGAACTCCATGTTGTGAAGCCAACAACTTCAGTCGATGAAGGTTCCTTTGCCCCTTTACGCTGTGCTCTTCTTTTTTTCATTAGGAGTTACCAACTTATCTTATCTTTGAGCAGCCCTTGAGATGCTGGTGGAGCACAGGATAACTGGCTTTCCTGTTATTGATGATGAGTGGAATTTGGTAAGCGGCATAATATTTTATTGAGACATTTTATTTTCGAAGTGCAGCACTGTTTATGGTGAACCTTCATATTGAGATAGCTACTTGTAGAGGAAGGCCAGATACCATTGCTTCAAGGGGTTTAGGGTAGTAGATTGGGGAGAAAGGCATAACTTGATATGAGTGAACTCGAGCTGCTGGGAGATAGCAAACAGATGGAATAAATATATTTCTTGTTTGATCGATAAAAGAGTATTATCCATTTTTTTGTGTTGACTCAACTTGATCTCCAAAATTTATCTGTAACTTTTCTTATTAATGACGAATTATACTTTCTAATTCTCCTAGATTTATTAACACATGCTGGGCACTACTGCTTTCGGATCCCTTAAGCCAAGGCTGGCCAGCTGTCACATTTGCTTCTGTACATCAGCCTAGGTCACTTGTCTGTCCATGTCCACACCCCTATGATTGAACTTGGGACTTTTTCTTTGTTTATATGTTGCTAATTTCACATTCTTGCTAGTGCCCACTATTCCTCTGTAACATAAAACATATCGAAGTTTTTCTTTGATAATATGTTGGTCATGTTCAGCCTTTACTTTTTAGAGCATTCAGAAGGTCAATATTTTCTTTTATCTTGTGCTCTGACTTTTGAACTTAAGTAAATTTGCATACAGTTTTATGTTCTAAATAGATATATCCAGTAAGCAGTATTCATCCAGAAAATGTAAACCTTTAGATGCTTAGTTTCCTGGTATGTTGAATAAACCTTAAGCTCTGAACCAAAGACATCACTGACTATTAAACATGCTTTGTCCCCTCTATAACATAGTTTTGCTATACAATATTAATTTGCAGCGGTATTTATTTCCCATCCACAGGTTGGTGTTGTGTCAGATTATGATCTCTTAGCACTGGATTCAATATCAGGTATTGTTGGAATTGTTGATGCTGACATTCACTATTACATAGTTGAAATCATAGTTGTTGAACCTGGCCCAGCTGATGAATTGATGAACTGGCTGGTTCAAATTTTATTCACTTTTAATTGTTTTCATGTTAAAAGCAATGGTTTATAAGGCTAAATATAAAATTATAACGGTTATATAGACATCAATTCTTATTCCAATTAATTACCCAGGCATTGCTCCAGTGGTATTGAGCCTGTGGAGATTCCCTAGAAGCCAGAGTTTGATCCCTGGCTACCGCGTGACGTCCAAAAGGATTTTTCCATGCCGGTTTTTTCCTCTACGGTCTATTTTAGCAAACCAAATTGGCCAGAACTCTGGTTCTAGTTTTTCCCAGTTGGACTGCCGGTCCAGTCTGGTTTAAATAACTGTGGTTCTAATCTCATATTGTTTGCAAGTTGCAACATCATATGGTTAGGGTTCATCTAGTTTACAGCATGTGTATTGAATAGACTTGGAACTTGGGATCATTTTGGTATTGCTTTTATCTATCAATTAGCAACGGCTTATATTCTCCATGTTATGATGCTCATTGTGTATTTTTCTACTGTTCTGAAAATCTTCTCCTTAAGGAAATGGACTTGCTGAAGCAGACATATTTCCTGAGGTGGATAGTACTTGGAAGGTACTTATTAAAGAAGCTTTTAGTTCTCATGGAATAAATTATGTCTCATGGTTATGCACTTATGCATCTACTTTATAACTTTGATTTCAGTTTTTTGTCCAGCTGAAGTGTTTGCAGATTCTTATTTTTCAGTCTTAATAGAAGTAATTTATGTAGGTCATTGCCATGTTAAGATGATCCTCGAAGTCAATCTAGTATGATATTAACTATTTTAGTGAATTACGTAGCTATTTGGTGGCTGATCTTTACCATTTCATCTGACCAAGATTTGGATTTGTCAACTGGACAATTGTGATGCTTAGCTGAAACCTACACGTAGTTGCATATTCTTGGAAAAAGAATGGATAGGATAATTTCAAACACAGCCTGTCCTATTTTTCACAGTGAACTTACGTAAACCATCTGATTTCTTGCAATTCTTTTCTGGTTCGGGTGCTAGATGTCACTTTTTTGTGCAACAGTATCTCTTTGGATGATAAGTACACAACAGTATCCTGGAACCTTCATTACAGTTGGTGGAGTATCACTATTAACAACTAAACCAGTTACTCAATGTTTGACATTGTTGACTTTTAGATATATGTTTGACCATTCGTCTTATTGAAAGAATTATGTAACTATCATTTATTTTGTTGTGATTTGTTTTATCATTAAAGATACTTTAAGCATGACTTATATTTTCACATATTTATTTAAAATTTTTGAATTAGACAAATGGTCAAACTTATGTCCAAAAGTTAACGGCATCAAGCATTAAAAACCAGAGGGAGTAGAATATTGCATCGATGCAGATCAGAATGTGACATGTTCTTCAAACTTGTCTATCGTGCATGCTTGGTTCCTTTTAATTATAGATAGTTTCTTTTTCTTTTTTTTTCTACTACTGTTTTTGACAACCTCTGATTTTGATCTGTTGATACTCTATAGACGTTCCGCGAGATACAGAAGCTCTTGAGCAAAACTAATGGGAAAGTCATTGCTGATGTTATGACTTCTGCACCTCTTGTGGTGCGTGAAACTACTAACCTTGAAGATGCTGCAAGGTATGTTTAGAACAACACTGCAAACGATTTTATGAGATACATCGCCGACTTATGTTTGAATTTGTCCAAAAATGGAATCTCCTTTATTACTTAAATTTAAAAATTATGATGCTATATTCTGCAGGTTACTCCTTGAAACTAAGTACCGCAGGTTGCCAGTAGTTAACAGTTCAGGCAAATTGGTGAGTGGGCAAACCTTCCTATCTTTTCCTTTTGTTCTTTTGCTTGAGTTCAGTTGTCTTGAAACAAACTTCTATTTGGAAGGTTGGGATCATAACAAGAGGGAACGTCGTCAGAGCTGCCCTTGAAGTTAAGAAAAAGTTAGAAGGGGGACTTTGAATGGAACTGTGGATTGACCCCCTTGGAGGCATTTTGGGGCTTCTACCTCGGGGAGATACATACAGCTAATAGGCAATTGGATTCAAGCCATTGTTTCAGCGATCAATGAACTTACGCCACCATGTTTATACCCGGTGAGAGTTCAGCGGCAGCTTTATCCAGAAGCAGGTATATGTATTAGTGTCATCAACTGCCAAGTGTAACATGATGTTTGCTGTTTTGACTAAATTCAGTTACTGGCACATGGTTAAGAGACTCGTGGTTACAGGTTGTTTGCTTGAGCATTTCGGTGGAAAGTATATATAGTATGTGCTTAGCACGGCAATTGGAGCAATGGAAAGTAAACCTCTAATTTTCTACTACAAAATACCCCTACACTGTAAAATGCATATTGCCGTATTGCGTATAATCGAGTATATTATACTTCACGTCGGTGAGCCCGCTATACGCAGCAGCACAAGCCCCGTTGAGTCGGTGACTGCCACGTGATTATAGTAGCCCATTTATGTTCCGTTTCACAGTTGCACACCGTTCGAATCCGCTTCTTCTGGCTGCTAGCTGCTGGCTGCTGGGCTTGAATGCAGCTGACAGCTTCGGCTGAACTAATGAGACTGGTGGCTGGTGGCTGGTCTGCTGATGGAAGGAGACGGTGGTTACTGGCGAGTGGCGACCGACGCCAGGCGACGGAGCTGCTTGCAGCGTGTGATGTCTTCGGTAGGAGAGAGACCGAATGAGTGCACCTGATTCTTTCGAACCGAAATTAGCGTGACAATAAACTGTGAAGCGGGTTAGGTAATTCTTATTTTGTTATTAATTAGTGCAAACTTAAAGAATGGATGTATTAGTTTATTTTTGTAATTTGTATAAAGAAAGAAATTGCATGACACTAACCGTTTAATCAATCAGAAAGCGTGCGAACTGAACAGCACTGGAAGCTGCAGTGACAAGTGCGAACAAATAGGTTTGGTTCTGTACTACTTTTTTACAAACAGATAAAAAATAATAGTACGGAAAATATTGAAATAATTATGGAGGATATTTTAATGTACAATAAGTAAAAAAATGCACATAACTACGCATTAACCACGTGATTTGCAATCCAGTCATAAATTGTGTCTATTGCTTCCTTATTATTAGGTGCATTGTACCGTATGCGGAATGGGGGTGAATTTGGAGCCACGGCATGTCTATTATACAATGGGTTAACCTACATGAAGTTGTTGTCTCGACTATCGACCACAAAATTGTGCAACGCAAAAGTGGCTTGTATTATGACAGTCTGCACTCCAGCGTCATACTTTGGGACTCCCTTTAGAATTCGCCATCGATTTTTGACCCTCCCAAATAGCCTTTCAATTGAATTTCGCAGAGAGGAGTGTAGGAAGTTAAACTCCTCATGCATGCCGGTGGGTGGATCTACACCATCTCCTTCAAACTGGTCCCGGTGGTATTGTACATGCGGATAGGGTGCTAGCAATCCAATTCTACTAGGATATCCAGAATCTACAAGAAAGTATTTTTTCTGCAAATAAAAAACACATGACGGTATTGTACCGTATCACTTGGGAATATTGAAATCGTAGTGTAGCATACATAAGGATGTCATGAATATTTTCTTACCAAGTGGTGGTCTAGTAAAATGATATGGATAACCATGTATTGCATTCTGGAGCACTCGTTCGTCGTGCAGTGAGCCAGGCCATCCACAGTCACAGAATATCACTCTATCATCCCAACTGGCTATGACGAGAACATTCCCTGTGGTCTCGTTGTGCCGGCTCTTGTATTCAATAACCCGATCATTCGGGACTACAACAGGAACATAGGTTCCATCAACAGCACTGACGGCGTTTTGGAAAGGAAAGTACCTTGCATCCTGCAGCAGCCTAGGATGCACATCTGTAAAGTTAGGATCCACCGGCTTTAAGATATCCGCAGCCAAAGCAGCAACAGAGTTCAAAACCACATGGAAGTACTCGGATACAGTTGAGCTCGACCGAACCCATCGGTTGTTTGTACTTCTATTTGCTTGGGGCCCTGCCATTGTGATGTGGATATACCAAGTTTTTGGATATTCTTCTATGCATACGAATCAAACTATAAGGTGAATTTATTTCTCTCTAAATCTATACGTGAAATACGTGAGAATTTGATACTACATAATATTTGTCACTACATTATTTTTAGATGTGAGAGAAGTGAACAATTCGGACGCACAAACATGTGGGCCAAGCGAGAGGTGAGGGAGGCAGTGGTGCGCATGGAAAAGATCGGTTGTTGTTCTATTCATGAAGTTCATGGTGAATTCCGGTTTGACTCGAAGACTTTCGGTATACATGGAAAGCTTGTCAAGTGTACTTTCTAACGGAATAAATGGCACGTGATTTGGAGCTTTCTACACCGAGTTACACTTATTTGAAGACTCGCTGCATGGGCAGACCGGGTGACGCGCAGGTAGAAGCATTGATGATGAACGTAGGCTTTGCACGACTTATTTGAACGGGGTTCTACTATTCGAAGACCCATCTAGAGTTGGCAAGGACTCCATCTACAAGATCCCCACGGATTCAAGTCTTCCAAAACAAGGAGTTTGAAGATAAGAAGGAAAAGGCCAAAATCGGATTCGGTTTGGCTATCAGAACAGTCCATACTAAAATGGTCCAAACTCTCTCATCCAAAGTCCATTTTGGACGTGTGAGTACTTGTTGGAAAGCTAACTTTATGACCTACATGATGGATAGGGCCTAGGATACCAATTCCTTCTGGTTTCACTGCAAAGGCCGAAACAAACCGTCATTAGTCCTGATTGGTTTCTATATTTGTTGTATATTATTTCTTGTTAGTTTCTAGCCTATGTTATGGCTATATAAGCCTTTGTATACAACCCAGGAGGGTAGACCATGTTTAATATACACATATTTTTGTAGCAATATTGCTCTTGTTCTTCTCTTAGGGTTTGTGTTGTCGCTGCGAAACTAGAGAGAAAAATTGGGAGTTTCTGCCGTTGATTGTTCTTACTTTTCCTTTTAGGAAATTGAGGGAGCAATAGATCCACTTTTGCATGGTCGAGTGGATCATCTCTTACGTGTGGTTTTGTGAATTCGTGGTGAAAGGTGTGCTGCAAGGGTAGCACGTTGTTCATCCTCTTCGTTGACTACATGGTGTATCTAGATTCTACGTCGAGAAGGTCGGGCACCTCGTATCATCTTGGTATCACAGCACGATTGTCTCGATTCTACGTCGAGAAGGTCGGGTGCCCCGTATCATCTTGGTATCAGAACCTCGGTAGGATATTTACCCTTAGCTACATATTTTGTTTCTGTCTTATACACAGAAACCCTAAAAAAATATAACCCATAGTTTATATTTTGTTTCTAGCATATTTTATTAAGTTCTAGTCCATTAGACTTGTGTTTTAGTTGCTGATCCTAGTTTTCTTTCATGTTACCTTTGATTCCATATAGATTTATCTTGTTCACATGCTAGGACTTGCTTTTGTGGTGAGTTTTCTATGCTAAAATCGAAACCCTAGCTATGTGCAATCAGCTAGCGTCTCTCCTTGTACTTTTGCAATATGAGCTTTAGTTTTAAAATTTATATTGTGAAAGCTCATTCCTTCATTGAATAAGTCTCATTATCATTGTGTGTGAGTTGCTATATACTTCACTTATATCTTGTTATCAGCAACTAGACATATTGTTCTAGCTTGGATTATTACTTAACAAAACAATAGCTGGAATTCAGAATTGCTAGGACATACACTAAGCCCTCCAAGCCCCACATATTTACTACTTGTGCTTTTACTCCTAAACTGTGAATTCGCTTAACTATCACCTTTGAGTATCTACCTCTTGCGTGTGGTTTTGTGAATTCATGGTGAAAGGTGTGCTGCAAGGGTAGCACATTGTTCATCCTCTTCGTTGATTACACAGTGTACTCAGATTCTACGTCGAGAAGGTCGGGCGCCCCGTATCACATTGTAAACAAGAACATCCCAAGAGCTTCTAGGGAACAAACCTCATATGTACTTTGCAGGTTGTAACGCATTGTCAAGACCTCATGAAGCCTGTTTATCTTATTAGCACTGAAACGGAACATGTTACGGCATTGCGCTGGATTTCCCATTGTCTCCATCATTCAACCCATGCCACTCTGCACTGGCACTCAACGTGGGGCTCTTGTGTTGAACGTAAAGAGATTATCAATGACCTCATCCTCTGCACTGTTGTAGGTCTCGTCACTACTACTTGCATTACTGCTCATATTTTCGACGGTCAAACACCAAAATTATATGACAGGTGTAAGTTCAGCAAAAAATATGAAATTACTATTGGAATCAAAATTTCTTTGAATCTTTCACCCATGTGTTACTGATCTTATTATTTCTAAAACAAATATTCGAAACAAGACTACAGATAAACAAAATTATATGACAGGTATAGGTTAACATAAAAATAATGACAGTACTAATGAAATCCAAAATTCATTGAATTATTATTTCTAAAACAAATGTTTCACACAAGACCACAATGTTACAATAATTATCATCTGACAATTAACTCAAATAGACCTGCATGCAAATTTGTCAAGCAGTTCATTAATACATAATACATTACAACTACTACAAACAACAACTAGGTACTCGAAACCATTATTAGAAAGTAATTTAGTAGTACACTCGACAACATAAAACTAGTCCATGCACTTGATCAGTACACCCCCCACTATTCACTCCCCCGGAACCATAGCCACCTGGACCATTATCCCCTGGGCTGAACCCCCCCGGTCCCATCCCCCCATGGCCGAAACCACCTGCAGCAAAATCCCCCTATCCAGGAGCCCCTCCACTAGGAGCATAACCCCTTGCTCAGGACCTCCACCACCTAGAGCATACCCCCACTGTCCAGGACCTACACCATATCCACCATGTGCAGGACCTCCACCAACATAACCACCACCAAAACCAGCTTGCCCTCCCATAGGGCCCAATGGTGGTGCCCCTGCCTGTGCACCATAGTAGCCTCCCTTCACCATGTTATATGTGGTCTCGATGAAGTTGGCACACTCCTCCGACTTCTATAGTTCTTCAGGAAGAAGAGTCAATAGTATGGGTCATGGAAAAGATGCATTGCCTTGAACCACAGAGGGCTCGTGTTGGTGTGGCCATCGGCCTCCACCACCTCTATGCAAGCTTTAGGGCACCTGCCTTTCCTCTCCTCCCTCCGGGCCTGGCTCTCCATCGACTCCATCCTAAAATCTGCAAGGCGCTACAAAGCAGCACCAGCTAAGGAGTCAGTGGCAGTGTGGATCCTCTTCAAAGAGCCACCTCCCATGCATCTTCAGTACTGCTCCTCTTCCCTTTCGCCTTCCTCTAACTGCTCCTTGCTTCAGGCGACTCCCCGCGGAAAGGAATGTTCGGTAGTGTTTCCACGTCGATAGGTTCTGATGGGCCTTCCTCCTCCTATGATGGCTGCTCAGGTGAAGCCCCTGGGACAGCTGAGTGGTCACCGGTGACTGTCCTACCACGAAAAATTGCATGGTGCTCATCAATGAACCTCAGAGGGGCATTCCGAAAGACACGAGCCTCTTTCTTGGTCTGCAATAAAATAGGGCAAAAGGTTATAATCCTGAAATTTAAATTTTTTGTGCTTAGGAACAGCAACATTACCATCTCTTTGTACTAGGACATGTTGTAGTCAGCAGAAAGATCAATTACACTAGAGCAGATCTGAGATAGGAACTCGTCTTGCACAACAGATATGAAATTTATTTCATAATGTAGTGGCCCCAACAGCAACCAGTACAAACATACTATAACAAGTAATAAACTCAAATATAGTAAATTCATGGGTAGGCAAAGCATAGTTAATAATCTCGGATATACTAACAAGTAATCAATAATCAGCACACACTACTAATCTCAAATCCCTTGGGACAGCAGATTGACAAACTTTCTTTTAGCAACAAAGGGCTTACTTTTGTACACAGCAATGTAGGCAACAAGTAATCAAATATCTAAGCTCAACATATAATGAGAACCCTAATGTTCTACCCAAAAATTTTGTCATAACATCGTTCTACGCAAATATCGAGGGCCTTCTACACAGCAAGAGACCTAAGAGCACTCTGAAGAGGAATAAACTCATATGGCTGGTTCCATTTTGCACTCTAAAAAACTGAACCATGCAATGTTCAATGTGCTAACATCAATGACCAGATTTGGGACTAATATTTGTTGAATGCCATCACTAACAAGCAACCAAAGGGGGTTCTATATTGCTAATGACCATAGTAAGAAGGGCCAATGGTCTCTCCCAACAGAGGGTGTTCTGAACTGCTATGTTCTGGAACGGAAAGGAGGAAAATTTCACTAACCGCAATAATCTTCTCCCACTAGGCGTCGTCAGCTTGAATGGCTTGAGTGACTGGGTCACGACCAAAACCTGTGGCCCTTGATTCCAGCCAACACCATAGTACCCACAGCCGGCGTCATTGTGTAGAATCATTGTCATGATTAATATTTTGTGATGAACAATTGGCTTTATAAATAACTTAATTAAATGAACTTTGGATTGAAAATATATGTGGATATTGGCATGAGTGTGTGACTAATATGGGTCAGGTTGCGATATCTGTGCCCAGAAACGGTTGTTTTGTCTATTTGTGTGCAGGTGACTTGAGGTCTAACCTTGATTAATGGTGAGGACCGGGACTACGCTCAGGGAGGAGCGGAGGTCTAGCACGGTCGGGATGCCATGTGACAAGATTGGACTAAAGTCAGTTTGTCTTGAGGTCAACATCAGTCAACGGTGGGATCGGGACAAAACTCAGGGAGGAGTCGAGGTCCAGAACGGTCAAGGATACCGGGTGACGAGGTTGGACACAAGGTGGCTGGACACCGTGTGGGAGGTATTCGTAACGGGCTTCACAAGTCACGTGTGCAAGCGCTGAAAAAATCACGGAGAAATTCGGAGAAAAGAAAATAGGAGAGATACTGCTACAGTACTCGGGCTATTGCTACAGTATCGGATCGGGGGTTGCTGCAGTGCACGAACCGGATCGCTACAGTACTCGGCTCGGTGGAACAGTGCACGAACCCATTGCTACAGTGTCGGACTGCTACAGTGATTCCTGCGCGTGAGGGAGTCTAAGTTGGCTACGGAAAAGAGAATTTAATTCGGTAAATTGTAATTAGATTTGGTAAGTGAAGATTTGAATCCTAGTGGGACTAGGAGTTCTACTCCTACTTTGTGTAGGATGTTTGAGGTATAAATAGATGAGGGATGGAGGCTCTAGAGATATAACGTTTGGAAGAAAGAAAAGCTAGGGTTTAGTTTTGAGAGAGGAGAGTGCTTTGTATGCACTTTGTAAACACATCTTGTTGCAATAAAGTTAATCTATTTTGAAGAGCATCTTTAATGTGTATTCTTCTAAATTCAAACGGTTCGTCCGATAAGAGCGCGGCGGCAAAACGGCGGTTCTACCAACGGATATACGGTGGTCAGACCGGCGCAGCAGAGACGGTCTGACCGGTGCACTCCATCCAGGTTTGAGGGTTTCTTTTATTCCGCAAAAAATTTTGGTTTTTGGTATTCCTACCATTCACCCTCTCTGGTAGGCTTAATTCTTGTGTTCGATCCTACACATTGTTCCCAAAAGTTCTTGATTTGCTTTTTGGTGACCACCTTCCCCCTCTTGGCAAGCATCTTCTTCTCCAAGTTGATGTACCCCTGATATTTCAGGTAGTTGGAGGTGATGTTCCTCACAATGATCTCCATGCATGATTCTAGGAAGCATTGCAGATCCTCAGGACACCATGTCACTCGACCCTCAGCTATCTACGAACTGAAGTCAACAATGAAAAAAAGACCGGCTACGGTAGGGAAAAATGTGTGTGCATTACCTTTGGTGGACTGCTGGATGGGAGCCGATCCCAATTGATGCAACGGACAACGGTGGCAGGGGTGACGCGGCGGATGAACATGCACACGGCTTTCGGCGAGGTGCGACCACCTTCATAAGAGCCCGTGTAGCGACAGCGACGTCCTCCTCTGCCGTGCAGCCTGAGCATGTGTCCAACTGCAGCAACGCCGAGGACCCACAGCTCGAGTCCAGCATGACGGAAGCCCTGCGGCTAGCGGAGGTGCCAGCGACTGCTCGGCGCTTTGACGGCGGCCCTTCACCCTCCAAATCATCACTAAGTCGCTTCGCCCTTTGCCGTTTGCCGGCCATGGTGGCACTGGAGGCCGCCTGAAATAGAGGTGGAAGGAAAGAAAATGCCAATACACACTCCTTCGATTCACTGGGAGGGGGAATCTTACCTCGCTGTGGCGCACGAGAGCTAGAGCGGGAGACAAATGCAGGTGGCTCGAATTGCTTCTTGGAAGCGGACGAGGCAAACAGTCTAGAAGACCGGCTTTCTCCGCCCTTGATGAAGAGTCAGGGCCCTCGGCTACCTCGCGCAGACCACGGCTGCTGTAGATGCACACTCCTTTTCCTGACCTATCGCGGTCAACCTCCTGCGCACGACCTCCGACAGCCTCCGCTCCGACCACAACAATAGCCTCCTCTTCGACCACAACAACACACAACATGACGGAAGCTAGGCGATGCGTCCTATGGCGCCGCGATCTGTCCAGATGCTCTCGGCGGCCGACCCTCAGAAGAAAGGTGCAGGGACGATGGGGGTGGCGACGCAAGAGCCATTGCCCCTCACAAATGACTGAGAAAGGCGACGACGGGTGATGGCATAAAAGCCAACCCTAACGGGCCACTCCACGCGTGCGACCGACAAGCAAAAAGCCAGAAGCCTAATGGAAGTTGATGTTCGAATTGGCTTCTCACAGAAGCTGCATTTCCGTCCAAATGACAAGCCGATTTAAACATGGTGTTAGAAAGTTAGAGAGCTCGCTTAGAAGTGAAAGCCGATCTGAAAGGAAATTTATGCATGGCGATACAGTAGTCTGCAAATCTCTACTATTATAAGGTGGTGTTTGATTCAGCTTATGGATGGGGCTTATAAGCCGCACACAAAACGAGAAATATCATTAGCGTATGATTAATTAAATATTAACTATTAGAAACTTAAAAAACAAATCTATTTGATTTTTTAAAGATACTTTTATACAGAAAGTTTTTTAAAAAATATATAATTTTATATTTTAGGAAGCGTGCTAACTAAAATTGAGGGAGGAGCCATAAATTTAGAAGTTGAAAAGAACACCGCCTAAAGTTTCCGTTCGTCCGTTTGTCCGCTCCTCCAGCGTGCCGAGCCCCGCCATGCCTCCTTCTCCCTGCCGTCCTCCTCCTCGCCTCCTCGCGGTCGGGGCGCAGGCGGCATGCAGGTCCTCTCCAAGTCCCGCCTCGAGAGCTGCGCCCGCGACTCGGAAGGCGGCGGCCGCCTCTCCTCCCCACCGTGCTACCAAACCGTGCTGAGCCGCCGGCCACTACTCCGCTCCGCCGTCCAGATCTGGGCCCGAGCACGTGGTGCGGGCCAGGAAGGAGATCAGGCGTTTGTGTCGATCCCTCCGTGCTCGGTGCCGACGCCTCCAGATCCGAGCCGCCATCGTCGACCCCCTCCGGCTCGCTGATCCCCCCTCCTCCGCCTTCAGTCGGCGGCGCTGGCTTCATCTCCAGGCCCATCCTCCTGTGCCCCACTTCCAGGTCGCCGCCGCCGCCGCCACATTCGTATTCATCGATTAGCTCAAGGATTTGCATGTCACGTAACGGATTTGTTTTCCTCTTCCTCTCTCCCCTTTGATTTTGTCAAGAGCTGGATTTGCAGGTTGGTTTTCTCAAATTTATTAACGATTTTTTGGGCGCGATTTTGGTTTGGTTCCGTCGTCTTTGTCCCTAGGTTCAGAATCAATTCCGTTGTTTACTAGCTCATGCACCGGCATTTTTTGCAGGCATTGGGTCGCTGGCGGTGGCACCAAGACTAGCAACTGGAGTTTGGAGGTGGTGACCAGGCCAGCTAGCACCGAAGTCTGAATAAACAGATGTTTTGTCCAGTCGGTTGCTTAATTTTTTGACAGTAAATTCCATCTACAATGTCACTATTTTGCTATCTTGTTAGCTCACCTCACCTATTTTAGAGTGATTTGCCACTGAAAGTCACAAATCTAGTGGCCCTAATGGATTACGGATTGCAGCGCATGAAGCACTATACCTGCAAAAGTGCCTTTGTATCTACATTAAATAATTCAGGTTTAACACTCTATGCAATGCATGTTGTTCTTATTGCTTCTGATCATATACAGCTTCCCAGGCTCTTGAGGTTGTTCATGGACTAATCTGCGAAAATTGGATGAAACTGTAGTTAGATCACAATTTTTTAGGCTGGATCCATATTTTCATTTGTCCATGTTCAGTATTATTTACTAGACTCCATCCACTATTCAAGATGTGACATGCATGCTTATAAACTAGCAGAATTTGTGTGTGCAATTTGCTTGTAGGTTTTTGTCAGCAGGCAACAACTAGGCTTTGGTTATTATGTAAAAAAACAGCTAAGCTTTGGTTATCAACAGTCCAGTGACTATACTTCTTCCACCCCTTCCTTGTTTTTGTTCCTGGCAGGATATATACGACAACTTCTGAATCAAAATGTTACTGAAAGAATTTGGTCCATCTGAACATATGTAATCAATTGCTTTATTTCTAAACTTAACCATTGATGTATGTAGGAAAGGAGTGAGGCGGCGCAGCGGGCGGCAAGGAACTTCATCAGGTACACCCCTTCACTAACTGAAATGATCTGGCTGCCAATTTTTGATGTGCTATGAATGGCTGCCATTCATCTGTTATCAAACAAAATTCTAATTAGTCGGCTGCTGTGTGATATGCAATGGCTGCACAAGGAGCTCACCGCGTCTCCCGAGCACCGGCTGTCATCGTTCACTGCGCTGTTCACGGCACCCTGCAGCTTCCCGCTGCCCCACTGGCACCGCCCAGCCACGGCTGTCGCTGACGCTGGAGAGCAACTGCCTGTAAGTATGCCTGTCGCGTGAATGGCAAAATGCTGGGATCGAGCTAACCTTGAACCTGTCATCTCTATCTTTTTCCAAGGAGTGTTGATGAGCTATTTAGTAGTAGCATTTTGCTACTAATGATTTCAGAAGTATGTTAATTAGCAGTAGAGTTCTATACTCTGTTTTGTTTTTTGTGAAATGATGATAATGAGTAGTGTTGAACCGTCGTGCAATTCTGCCACAGTTGTCTCAACCTCGAACGTGCAGAATCGTTGCCTCGGCCTACTTTAATTGACAGGGCTCGAATGCAGTCGCCACAACCTCGAGCACATCAGAATCATCTGCAAGGGCAGGTAAAGACCACTATACTTTCTCTTCAATTGCAAAGCTGTTTGGCTGTTGCCGTAATCATCTTCTGATATACGACACTTAGGTGTTGTTTTTCTCTTATCTGTGAAAGCATCAGCATACTAGATTTTTTTTTTTTAGATTTTCAGAAACATCATCTAGCTCCCTTGAGTTGTGCTGATATCTAGGAAGCTTCAGACAAACAGTATTGCATATTGTACTGAACTTCAAGGAATATCTCCACCAGGTCAGCATAGAACCATATACCTTTTGCTTGCCATGAATGCATCTCTAACCAATGTTGGCCATTCAGCATGCACAACTACTTGCAGGTGAAAGAAAAGAAATCAAGTAAAGTGGGATTTTTTGGAGAAAAAGAAAACTGATCGAGTTTGAATCTCCAGCGGCAGGCAACTTGGATTTAAGGTAGAAATGCGCAATGCCGAAGTCTCCCAAATGAGCAGGCATATCATCGTCTAGAAGGACGTTACTTGGCTTTAGATCACAGTGTATTATAGGATTCTCACAGTCATGGTGTAACTATTGCAATGCATTTGCTATGTCAACAGCTATTTTTATTCTTTGGGACAGGCTCAGTTGATTTGAAGCATTTGTACCACTTCCAGGGTGCAGCCAAGTATCCAAATTACCTTGACAAGCGAACAGAGTTCTGTGTCCATTGTAAAACAATCATGCTGTTGAACAGAAGCACCAAATGCTTTTTTCCGTGTACATTGTAAAACAATCATCAAGCAGTGAATAAAAGCACCAAATGCCCTTTTCTGGTTTCAGACCATGATAGGGTGTTGTTTCTCTTCCTTTGCCAAGGCAGCTGCTGAAAAGTATGAACATATAACAATATTCAACAAGTAAATATAGTTCACTAATGGTTGTCAATTTAGTATTTTTGTTTTCAACTTGGCACCTTTGTCCCAGTTGGTCAGTTTGAGGAAAAAAAACAAGGCTCGTCATCCGTCAACCAGTTGTTCACGATTGCGACCCAAGTTTCAGGTTTAGATTTCTACTTCTGTACACTCGGTAGTTTCAGCCTATTCAGACTTCAGATATACGTTTTGAACTGGAAATATTTCAGATATAGTTCACTTTCAGCACACTGAGCTTGCTCATATGGTGAATAAATAAAGACCATGCCCTAAGCAACGATTCAAATGAAATCTGGGGATAAAAACTTTTAGAGTTATTAAAGTTGCTAATGTTGGCTTGCTCATTCTACAGAGTAGTTAGTGTATATTGATTAAGTACACATCTTTCTTAAACACAATGATCAACCAGAACTCCATAAGACAGCATTTGTAGTAGCAATGTAAAACTCATTCTCGTTTGAGTCGCATCATGGGTGCCGAAATTATATTCAATGTGATGCAACTCATGCAAGTAATAACAGCAACATGGCAATTTAAAACAGTTTTACAAAAAACGCGACACCAATAAGAAGGGAACAGTGATACTAATAAACATCAGCTGTTTCCCAGCATTCCCCAGCAGAGGAAGCCAACAAAAGAAAATCCTTAAAGTCAAGGCAAGCACCACCAAACCGATATGTACATAAACCATAACAAGTTCAGAAACAACCATGGCACGCTGGCAAGGTAACTACTCCCAATGCAGCTCATGCATTTCCAACACTAAGATTGAGCATAGTTGAGGTTGAGACTTGAAACTGTGAGAGTGGCTCAGATCTGTTTTTCCTACTCGATCTTTGCCTCTCGCGTGGGGAAAGAAAAGAAGACTAGGATCTGTTTTTTTTTTTTTGTGTTTTGTTCCCACTTCACATCTCAAATTTTATAGGCTATACATGTTGGTGACTGCACCAACCCTGTAACGGTGTCCGTGTCGGTCCAACACCTCATTGTGTTGTGCTTGGGCTCCGGCATCAACATGTGGGCCGGCACGACATGGCCGGCTAATCCAACCGTGCCCAGTCATGCCTCGGGCTGTCTCAACACGGCCCACCTGTTTGCCCACCTATAGGAACGACCGAACAAGAAAACCAAAGACCCATCTTAGGCCCCATTTTTACAATCAGCTACTACCTCCATCCCAAAATATAAGGATTTTTAGAGTTGTGCACGGGTATCAAGGAAAGGAAGTATGTGGATTTGAAAGTTGGATGATTAGAATTGATTGAGATGAGGAAGTAGGTAGAGAAATTAAATGAGGGAGATTGTGATTTGTTGAGAAGAGAGAGTAGGTAAAAAATTCGTTATATTTTGAGAAAAAATTTATAATTCTAGAAGTTGCTATATTTTAAGATGGAGGGAGTACTAGATTATTGCATGTTTATTTCTCAAGCCGTTAATTTTTGAAAAAAAAAATCTATACAGAAGTCTCTTTAAAAAATCAAATAAATCTATTTTCTTAATTCATTATGCACTAATGACCCGTCATGTTTTTCGTGCCTCAATTAGCTCAGCCCCAACATCACAGTCGAATGCTGCCTCAGAATTGCGCAACCTTAGACCTTGGCACCTTGGGCGACCGTTGCAAACCCCGCCTATATCACCACATATTTGATGAAATTTGACAAAACTTCAAATACTTCAAAATTTCCAAATATTGTTCTGGACCAAACCATTCCATTTCCACAGCTATAGCATCTCCCAGTGATTTGTTCCTATTCAAACCCTATTTAACTGGTGTCCAAGAAAAATTCCAAAAACCTTCAAATCAATTTATCCATTTTATTTCACCTTTTTAATGAACTTTCTGGTATTTATTAGTTTATTTTTTTTACTTAGTTTTTGTTGTTTATTTTTGGTATTTTATGATGCAAACTATCTCCTTCCATCGCATTCCTTCTTCCTCTCTTGTTCTCGGCTAGGTTTTGGCGTCACCGCATCACTTTGTCGTTGAACAACCACCCCTCTACTTCCATGCCACTGCCTCACTCAGCCATCTAGCGATGACACACTCTCGCTTTCCTCAAATATCTCGTCTTTCCTTTCCGTTGCAACGCACGGGTACTTTGCTAGTAACTAAGAAGTATATAGTACTTTTCAGACACCCCCACCCCCCCCCCCCCCCCAAGGGGAGGGGTTAGTCTTCTCAAATCTCAACTATTAAAACCATTCAATTTTCATGTATTGGTTTGAACCAGAGTGGTTTTTGATGATAGGCAACTACGTGGAGATCACATAGGTAAATAGTGATAACATCAACACACCGATTAATAATAAAGAACTAATAAATAAATAAAATATGTATAAAATACTATTAATACACATGTCAATCTTGCTTCCTTTTCCCTTTGATCTTATATATTATTAGCAAAGAACCCATGTGTTGCAATGGACAAAACTTTAAACATTGGACGATAGCATTGATTGGCGGTAGATCATGGATCACAACAGCTTATTCAAGAATCCTGTTATTGATTAAATGGGCCAAAAATTAATTTATATGATAAGCTCACATATACCATAGAAAATCCAATGAATCTGCACAAAGTACTACTCCACATGCTTCACTCAACTTTTAGCTTTTGAGGAGATTTATTAGTGTATATGTTAGAGTTTGTGTCGAATATTTGTATATAGTCGGTTACAGTTTAGGACTTGGAGTTGTAGTAGGTGTTAAGGTAGATTAAGAGTCAAACTCTGTCCTAGGCTCTCTCTTAAATAGAGAGGTGAACCTATTGTAACAACATGACGACTTAGCAGAAGGTGACGAGAGGGAGCGGCTGGCCAATGATGTACCGGTCAAGGGTTGTTGTAACTCTGATATGCTATAATTACGCTGGATTAGGGAGGAGCGCCCGTAATCAGTGCCCCGGGGATGTAGGCTTCGGCTGAATCTCGTTAACAAATATCGTGCCTCGGTGTCTGTCGATGCTTTGCACTGGCAATAAAACTATAGGGCTACTAGGCAGGTGGAAACTTGATGGATTGCAAAGGAACACGCAGAGATTTTATACTGGTTCAGGCCCTCGATGTGAGGTAATACCCTACGTCCAGTTGTGGTGTTATTCCTTTGAGGATTTGCGGTGGTAATTCTGGTGAACCAACTCAACCTGCCCTTAGGGGGCGCTCTGCCTCCCCTTATATACTGGGGGACAGGGTTACAAGGTAAGAGTCCCAACCGGATTACGGCCAAGAGATCTTCTCTTAGAGATATAACGCACCCAACTAGGACTATGTTTTCCTTATCATACATGGCAAAGTCTGCTAGGGATTACTATATCTCTAATTACAAGGCAGGCCCATCCTCTATCCGAGTGGCCCATATGCTTGTCATGAGGTACCCGGGGCCCATGGCACCCACAGTAGCCTCTGAGACCTTCATAGTTGAGTCACAGCTGATGCCGAGTGCTCATCCTCCACGGTGAAGTCTTTCCGAGTGCGTTGCTCCCGAGTACTCTTTGTCCGAGTGCTTCTTCTCCCGAGTCCTGCTTCATGTCAGCTAGCAGCGAGGCTATGAAGGGCTCCATGTAGAAGTATGAATAGTGTGCGCCGAATAGGCGCAACTATTAGGTGTAGCCCCCGACTTTGTGCTTAATTGTGAAGACAATTAAACATAAAGTCAAAGATCTTTAACCTGGAAGCCTTTCCTGAGTAGATTACTACTGGTATATGAGACTCTTCGGTATCGTGTCAACCGGAATATGATTTATAGTCTTGCCGAGCAGGGAACTACTCGTATGTGGGACTCTTCGACTTCATGTCAGTTGGAATGGGTATTTATTGTTTTGCCGAGTAGGATACTACTCGTATATAGGACTCTTCAGCGTCATGTCAGCTGGAAAGAGGGGTTTATAGTCTTTCCCGAGTGGCGTCCCACCCAGAAGTTAAACTCCTCCGCGTCATGTCAGCAGGAATGAGAAATTTATAGTCTCTCCCGAGTAGTGCACTACTCAAAAGTTAGACTCCTCCGCATCATATCAGCAGGAATAACGTTGCTCATGGCAACTAATGGCCACGCATGTAAGCCGAGTACCATTTTATGAAAATAAATCCACGGCGTGGTCAGGTGTACCCGAGAAAGATATCTGCATCCCCAATTTTAATGAAGACCAGCTTGTGATCCTTGTAAGAATATATCCTCGAGACCTGGTGGATAAAACAGATACCCAAACATATATGTTTAGCAATAAGGCTCTCATGAAGCATATCTGTTACCTCATCGGCTCCTGTTGGTAGCACCAGCGCTATAATTTCAATTCAGCCTGCGGGCGGCCCACATGGAGCATGCTACTGTAGGAACTCATATCTTGGTGGCTGCTACCAAATAAGCCGGCCTGAACCAACCTACCCAGCATAGCTCTATAGAAGTATCATCCATCGCATGTCAAGATGAGTTTTTTGGTGTCGGTAACCGCAATCAGCCAGAGAAATCCTTATTTGCAAGCCTTTCCGACTTACGTTCTAGATGCAACCTGGTTGCCACATAAGCCTGAGTAGGTATATTGCAGGATCTGCTTGCCCTCCTCAGGTGTGACGCGGTGCATGAGAATTCCGGATGCGCTTTGACGATGTAAGTCTTCTCTGACTTCAGGAGAGCCGAGCAGGGTACCCGAACCTTGCATTAGCATAGGATTCGGCTAGCAACCCTCATGGAGCATACCTTACCCAACATAGTTATAGCCAAGCTAGGTGCCCGAACCTTGCATTAGCATAGGATTCGGCTGGCGACCCTCATGGGGCGTACCTAACCTGACAAAGTTATGACCAAATAAGGTACCCGATCCTAGCATTAGCGTAGGATTCGGCTGGCGACCCTCATGGGGCGTACCTCACCCAGTCGAGTAGTATATGACCCCCAACTAGTGCCGGAGGCCGGTCGTTAGCTCACATGGAGCGTAGCCGGGGAAGATATCGTCTCGACTGGGGCAAGTACTCGGTCAGTAGCCCTCATGGAGCATCCCAAGTGTATTTGGCAGACCTGTCCAGCCCTTGAGCATAGGAGATAGGCTTGCAGCCCTGAGTTCCTGTCACACGTATCCGAAGCTGGCCCTGTACTATAAAGATATCGGATGAGTAGCATCTGATGATGAAAACAATCACCCGAATAAAATGTATTTTACAATATATGTAAATACGTGTTCTTCCTCTTACTGATTTTAATTTCTTCGAGTAGTTGACCCCTTACGTTTAAACACTCTGCCCGACTAGTCATAGCCTCCTAGCGTCGGGAGTTGGCTCATGGCTCTTTCCCAGACACGCGTTTTGGGTGACTTGAGTTCGTCTTTCATGGAGCAAAGTTTCACGTATCGGAATTTGCTACTCGAGTACTTTTGCAACCATTTAAGAGCAAAAACAGAAAAAAGTACAGCTTGTACACCTATTAGGTGTAAGCGGCTGCGGCATTGGCGAGGCCAAGCGAGGAAATATTTATCAGAAAGCGACTTAGCTATTCGGTATTTGGGAGTGGGGATGCCATCCTTGCGTTTGGGCTTTTGAGCCCTCGAGCATGTCACCTTGTTGTTTTGATAATCTCCAGTTGTTGAAGGTCGAAGACGTTGTGACCGACTGCCACAATGAAGCCGTCTGACTTGCGTTTGTGATTCTCAGCTTTAGTTGGGACTGCGTCATCGGTGTCCTTCCACTCCTTCTGTCAGGGTGACTTGTTGTCATCGAGGGCCTCGGCAACAGCGTGGGCCGAGTCGGCGTATTTGCTCGCCATGTTGAATAGAGCCGTGATAGAGTTGGGAGGCTTCCGAGTGAATTTGGCGATGAACGAGGTGTCTTTGACTCCTTTTCGAAAAGCGGCGATGACGACCTCGTCCTTGATCTTCGGGATAGAATTCTTCTTCTCAGAGAACCTCTTGATGAAGTCACGAAGAGACTCGTTCTTCCTTTGATGCAACTGATACAGATCATGTTCGGAAGATGGTCTCTCGTATGTCCCCTGGAAGTTGGCGATGAAGCGTTTCCGGAGTTCTCCCCAGGAGCCGATTGATTGCTTGGGAAGTCCTGTTAGCCATGTCCTCGCTGAGTCGGCTAAAGCGACTGGGAGGTAGTTAGCCATGAATTTGTGATTTCCTCCAGCTGCTCAGATCGCCAGAGTGTAGACTGTGAGCTAGGACTCGGGGTTGGTCCTGCCGTCGTATTTTTCGATGCCTGTAGGCTTGAAACCCGACGGCCAGTCGACCTGTTGTAGCTCCTGGGTGAAGGCTGGTATGCCTTCATCATCATGAGGGCTCCGACTCCGAATACGGTGGCGAAACCGCTCGTGGTGGAGGCCGAAACGCTTGTTTTTGTCTTCCAGTTAGCGTTGCTCATCTTCTTCTCATTCACGGCGCCGAGCGATGATGTCTTGCCAAAGGTCGCGCCGTAGTCGGTCTCGGAGGTCCTGATCGTCCCGACAGTTGCTTTGACGTCGCCGGTTGTCGTTGGGGTTGCCGAGTGACGCCTGACGTGCCTCCGTATGCGGCTGACTGGAGCTAGCCGCTCGGCGTCACTTTGAGGTAGATGAGACTGCCGTTGGGGATGTCGACCGGTTGGTCTGTATGAGGGTATCACCCGACTGTTGGTGCTACTAACATGCAGCAGTGCTAAGCATGGCTTTTATCCTTGCGATCGTCGGGGTGGCCTGGTGATCAGGCCCGAACTGGAGTGTATCCAGTAGAGTCGCAGCGGCCACGATGTTCTGTTGAGGAGTAATGAAGACGTCGTGGTCGCAGACTCGGGTTTGGAGGATTTGTTGCTGTACAGTCCGCCCGGCCCTGTGTAGAGCGTCGTGCCGGCGTCTTGCTTCTTCCTCTTGTTGCTCTCGCGGTCGGCGTGCTTCCTCCTCTTGCTGCTCGCGCAGTCGGCGTGATTCCGGAGTAGGAGTAGAGCCTTTGGATGCCATGAAGATTTCTCGTGGCGGGGAGAAGCTTGCCGAACTGCTGTCCGACTTAGAGTCAGAATCCGATTGAGAGTCGTAGTCCGACTGAGAGTCGTAGTCGGAATAGTTGATGGGGGTGATTATAACTCTGACCTCCCTAGATCCGATCTCGAGCGGCTCTAGGCCGTATCCGAGTCAAACTCCAGAGGATCGGGTTTGCCGCGTCGGATGTTGTCTGAAGATATCCGTGGCGTTGCCGAGTCTGTACGGGAGATTGACAATCTCTTTCCTTCTTTGCTCGATCTTGGCCGGCTCAAGGCCGAGTCCGAGTCGAACACCGAAGGAAAGAGTTGTCCCGAGACCTGGACAAGATGAAGATTGCCACAGCAAGTCGATGAGGGTTGTTGTAGCGTCGTGTGGACCGACTGGCGCGGAGTCAGCCGGTTCCCTGGTAGATCGGATCGAGTCCGAGTTGGCCAAGGTGAGATTGCCGATCTGGTCGGTGACGAAGTCGAGGCTTCCGAATGAAATTGTATCTCCGGGGGAGAGTTTGCCACCGTCGACTCCGGTTGCTGGATCCATCGAGCATGTAGATGTAGATCGCGCCGAAGCCCCTACCTGGCGCGCCAACTGTCGATGCTTTGCACCGGCAATATAACTATATGGCTACTCGGCGGGTGGAAACTTGATGGATTGCAAAGGAACACGTAGAGATTTTATACTGGTTCAGGCCCTCGATGTGAGATAATACCCTACGTCCAGTTGTGGTGTTATTCCTTTGAGGATTTGTGGTGGTGATTCTGGTGAACCAACTCAACCTGCCCTTAGGGGGCGCCCTGCCTCCCCTTATATACTGGGGGACAAGGTTACAAGGTAAGAGTCCCAACCGGATTACGGCCAAGAGATCTCCTCTTAGAGATATAACGCACCCAACTAGGACTATGTTTTTCTTATCGTACAAGGCAAAGTCTTCTAGGAATTACTATATATCTAAATACAAGGCCAGGCCCATCCTCTATCCGAGTGGCCCATATGCTTGTCATGAGGTACCTGGGGCCCATGGCACCCACAGTGTCGTCATCAGTTTTGGATATTCTATGGTGTGCTTCCGCATTCGGTTATCGATGGTTTATCTGTGACGGTTTTATAAAAAAGTGTCACAGCCTAGAGTAGATTCAAGGGAGAGATGCGATGGAGGTGCTCCACGCTGTGACAACTGCACATGATGTCCAGGGAGGGACATTGATGCAAGGTGGAGCACGGCTACGATCAATGAATTAATCGGTGGATTTGGACACGTCAGGCGGGCGGCCTGAACCGTTCGATGAGCTACTTTCAACGGGGAGATGGTTAGACGTGATGCTTAGGGTTGATTGAACCTGGAGGAGATCAGCGTTCTCGATCGGTGGAGTTGAACACTTCAGGCGGGGTGGCCCAGGCCTTTCGGAGAGCTGCGTTCGCCAAGGAGATGGCTAGATGTAGCGCTCAGGTCATTTGGCGGTTGGGAAGACGGTGTGGTGATTCGTCAGCTTTAGCTCGTGACTAGATTGATGGGCGGTCAATCAAAAGTCGGAGCGGGTTGTGGTTGTCGGGTGAGCTGCAGAGCACGGGCCTTTGGTGCAATAGGCAGCGGAACTCGATAGGCCATCTCCGGCGAGAGGAGGTGGCAGTGATCTCGGCCAACAGCGGTCAGTTTCGTTGATGGCGTCAACGTGACTGTTTGGCAATACAGGATATATCCAAGATCTGCGGGTCGGCATGATGGGGATATATGAAAATATGCGTAATTGAAGAGGTGGAAGAGCAAGGGCTATCGTGGTGATTTCTTTGAGAGACTTGGGAGCGACGGCGAACTTCTCAAGGTATCGTGCCCATAGTAACATCATCATATAATTGCATTAACACATAAGAAGTACCAGTAACATGTGTCATGTGTAGTGATAAACATGTGGTATTACTACAGTATTATTATATTGTTATTACATATAAATAAACAGGAAACCAGGCCACTCCATCTCTTAAAGACAGCAATAAACAAAACAACTCTGATAGTCGCAGCCTTAACCACTGGACTAAAAATATGTTCATAGTCTATATCATACCTTTACTTAAATCTTTTAGCAACTAGACGTGTCTTATACCTGTCCAAACTTCTATCAACTTTCCTTTTAATCTTATAGGCACATTTGCAATCTATAATATTACTACCCTTTTTGGGAGGTACCAAATGCCATGTTTTATTTTTCATTAATGCCATGTACTCTAAGTCCGTAGCATCTTTCAAATTTTTGTTTTCCAATGCCTCATCTAAATTCTGGGGTTCACCGGAAGAAATAAAGCAACTGTATTTAATTGTGTATACCTTTTCTTTTCCTGATCCCACTTTGCAACCATGTTCGTGGCCTTGTTGTCTCATCACTGGAAGCCACAGAAGATCCGATCTGCACCGATATTACTGTTGCTGATGCCTATGCAGGGCCTCCCATCGTTGTCACCTCGGTTGCCTCGTGTGTCAGACCACCAGCCAGGTGCACGTTGTCATCACCAGACTGGGCGAAGCTGCACCCGACGTGCCACCTGGCGACAGTGACCCTGAGCCGTGCGACGCTGATCCCGGTGTGGATTCCGGCGCTGGGGACTGCTCTAGTTGCTGCTCCACTTCATCCACCAAGCTGTATGCACCAGGAGAATTTGCTTATTCATTTTCTTCATTATTTTCTGTAGTTTCTCCATCAGAGAGATTATTAGTAACATTAGGAGGATTAAACATATGATCATTCTTGTCAATGTGAAAACAACTATAGGAGGGATCTGGAGGAACCCCCTTTGTGAGTTTGGCCTAGGGAGTGAGTGTGCTTTGATCGGTTGTCGGTTTTTGCTTGAGTAAATGAGACATAAGGGATTATATAGATTCAGGCCACCCGGAGGTGTAATATCCTACTCCTGTTGTGTTTTTGGTTCTTGGGGGGTTTTTCCCTCTCAGGAGAGCTTACAAGAATTAGGCTTGTGAGTGTTTGATTTCTAAGGATCTGATCCTGAGAAAATCTCTTCTCCAGCTCCTTTCCCTTCCATGTGGCTTTGGCTCTCCCCTTATAACCTTTGGGGGACTACCACAGTGGTTGCACAGTGGGAGTTAGAAATTAGGTATGCAATGTCTTGTCTTGTGTAGGCCGGTAGGTCCGGTCACTAGTTCTTCCAAGGCCCTCCTCAAGATGGTGAGAAGAGGAACAATGGTGGTTGGCCATGCGTCCGACGTGGCCATCCGAGGCTTGCAAAGGAAGGCTGAGCCTGTCCCGCTGACTGTGGGACTGCCCACTTGCATCTCATCGAAGGCATAGGGGCTTGGTGGGACAAAGTAGGCGGCGCGGTAGTCCACGCTGCCTGCCATCCCACGTGTCACGCCCAGAAATTCACCAGAATTTCCAAAGCTAATTTGTGCAATAAATCCATGTCCAGGAATCAGCCGAGATACATAAATTGACAATTTGATAAACATAACCAAATACGTAATAACGATAAATACTTACAGAAGAGGCACTTAGTCCTCACACAGAAGAGAAACAGCAGCGGAACGAAACACCTAGCGTAGCAGCACCAAGCCACAGGCAGCTCAACTGGGGTATAAGTCAAACACCAAACTTCTCCTCGCAAAACTTCACTCTGATGATTACAATAATGCAAGACTAAGTACCACCCACCGTACTCAACAAGCCACACACGAAATGCAAAATAATGCAATAGGAATTCCAAAGGAAAGGCATAGTGTGGTTTATTTGCATAAAACAACATTTAAAACATTTGCATTTATGAACATTGAAAAACAGTATAGTTTAATTATTATCAACATTTAACCAATCTTTGAACAACGCTCCAACGTAGTTCAGACCCAAGCCATATCTCTCCAAACTGGAGCTATCCAGTTCCATCATCATTTATCATTAATGAGTAGTGTGGGACTAATAACAGAAAACATTGCTAGACTGGCTCATTAACCGCGAGCACGGCTATTCGAATAGTTTTACTCTGGCCAGAGATGTACCAATTTACCCACAAGACATAATCTCAACATCATGTCAGCCATGTGTCGTGATACTCGAAAGTACCCGAATATAGATTGTGACAAGACCATTCATATAACTCGCACAATAGGAGAGCCTCCCGCCAAGCCTCCGGTCTTCGGTAGGGGTAATCAAATGCCTTTCCGCGAGATGGCTTGACACCCAAATGCATGGTCTTATTGTCACTGCCATGTGTGGACTTATACCAGCGACAAACCTGTCCTGGTGCCTCCTATTGAACTCGTCACACTTCATCTTGCTATCCAATTCTAGCTTGTGGATAGTACGGATAATGCTTCGCAACAAGTAGTCAACGAACCGGTCCTTAACTGTCATGAGCACCACTATCAATAATACAATCCTAGTGCTCACAACCCACCATTCAGTCAAGTTTTAGTTGACACATTTAATTAACCAACCATGACTCACTGTCGTGAAAATATAGTCATTTAATATTAAAGGGTCATTGATGATTGAATTGTTTCCCCACATAAAATAACGCTAAAGTTTCTATGCAGTGCTAAGCAGATCCTAAATAATCCAGCTAGACCATTAAATAGTCATCCAGCTAGTCAGTATTATTCACCCAAGGTATCAAGGTATAGATAACAATAACAAAATGGCCATAAATATCAAGGAATATTGGCTATTAAATAATTACCCGTAATAATGTCATTCCAAAACATTTCATGCAATAACTTTAAAATAAAATAATTTCCACAAATGGGATCAACATGCTCAAGGAGATTGTCGTGTGACTTGCCTTACAAAAGAAAATGTCTTCAGCAAATCTTCCGAACTCTTCCGCAGACTCCGCAATCTTCCGAAACGGCGATTATATGCAACTACACGTAAAACGATAAAAAAACCCTAAGAAATTCCAAATAAATAGTATATAAAAAGTACATAAACAAGTAGATTATGATTTTAGATGAATATAGGAAGAAGAATGGGTCAAATTAGAGTTCAAACGGAAAAGATACAGCTTCCAGAAGATTGAATTCAGAATAAATCGGATAGAAAAGGAAAAGAAATATTCTCAGGCATATTCCTTTGGAATTAATTATTGAAGAAATTACTTTTGTATAGGAAATTGAGGTAGGACCCACTGTCATAGACTAGGTTTAGGATGGACTAAGTCCACAGAACCGAAGGGCAAATGGTTGTGGTGGACTGATGACTTGGCGACACGTGGCGATGAGATGGCTGTTAGGGCTGACGTGGCATCCGAAGTGGCAGCTGAGGTGGATTGATGACTCGACTACTAGGGCTGATGTGGCTCAGAGGTGGCAGCACCCGTGGCTAGGGCTAACAAGGCAGATGACGTGGCACAG
Source organism: Oryza meyeriana var. granulata (assembly GCA_003991445.1). NCBI lineage: Eukaryota > Viridiplantae > Streptophyta > Magnoliopsida > Poales > Poaceae > Oryza > Oryza meyeriana. The sequence continues at coordinate 32,415 of RYFJ01001041.1, read as the reverse complement.
ATCTAGGGCTATGGGGATCCAACCGCTTAGATTGGATCTAGAGAAGATCGAACAGCTAGGGTTTCATCTGGGGTTTAAAGAGGATTGGACGGATCGGATTTGGTTCACATGATCCAACGGCTGGGGATTTTGGATGAGGCTCTACTCGTCGGGCCCACTGTCATGCACTTGAGAGGAGGAGCACCGGGTCCACACATGGGTGTCACCAAGGGCTGCCGGCCGAGACCCACAAAGCAGAGGCGCAGGGAAGAGAAAGGGCTCCTGCCATGGGGCTCGGCCGAGGAGGACAGGGCGACGACCACCGAGGATGATGGGCAAAGCGACGACCGGCGACGAAGCCAGGAGGACGACAGCGGCTCGGCCATAGGGACGGAGGGCGGTCGACGCCGAGGGGAGCATAGGGCCAGCGGCACGGCGGCGTCCGGCAGGCAGGATAGTGACCAGCGTGGGTGATGCGGCTAGGCGACGGCGCCAGGTCGACGACGAGGGTGGCGGCGGAGGCTGCGATGGCAGACCGGCGGTGGTAGGCGGCGACGAGCCAGCGGGGTGGAGAGGGGAGTCGGGCTCCGGGTAGATGACGACGTCGGCGACGATGCAAGGCACCGGGAGGGGGGAAAGGGTGCTCACCCATGTCGGCGGCAAAGGCAGAGGCGACGACGACACAGGGAGCTAGAGGCAGCGGCGCACGGGAATCCGTCGGTGCTGGTAGTGCAGAGCGGCGATGGAGCACCGGCAGGGGTGAGGGGTGGCGCTAGGGATCAAAGACGACGACGGTGACGACGTCGTCCAAGCAGCGGGGCGGTGGGGCACAGGGGCGGCACTCAGGATGTGGGCGCAGGCATGGAGCAGGGGAGGCGCGGCAACGACTGCTAAACCAGGCGGCGGCGTGGCGGCTCACAGGCGACGGTGGCGCGCACGGTAGAAGAGAGCGGCGGCGGCGGTGCTAGCAACAGCAGGGAGCGAGGGCGGCTCGGGTAGCAGCGGCTATAGCGGAGGCGACGGTGGCCTGGCATTGGTGGCGCGGATGGTGGCGTGGTGGTGAGCAGGGGCGGCGGCCGGTATATATATATATATATATAGAGAGAGAGATGGGCTACTGTGCTTTATAAAGCACAGCCCCATTTTGTGCGGCATACTCCTGTCCATTGGATGGGTTGCTAAAATTCGCACTGTGCTCAGATGATGGATTGACGGATCACTCTCTTCAGACGTAACGGCGCACTTATCTAACTCGCGACGCTCTGGCCCTTTCGACTCCCTAGCGATTCGAAACGACACCCTCTCTCTCGATCGCCCTTCCCTCTCCTAATCTTACTGCCAATCTTCAGGAGTTTAGCAATCTACTAGCGATCCGAAACAACACATCAAATCTATAGGATAACAATCGTAAGTGTTAGTTTAGTTGATTTTTTTTTATGTTTCTCATTACCAGTATAACCTCTAAATATGCTAATATGGTTGGAAAAAGCATAGAAAAAGAAGTTGATATATGCTCTATGCTCTGTGGTTGTTGATGTAGTTTTAGTTCTTTTTTTTGAAGCAGTAGGCCAAATTAGCCTACTATTGGGTTTTTGATAGCTTACTGTACTGGTAAGAACAGTTGGGTTTGTGAAGTGATGCGAGGTTTGGTCCCGATCTTTCGATGAAGAAGGTAATCACGATTGGTGGAAGAAACCGATGTTCACGGCCCGACTACAACTATCCGCGATGTTGCGCCTTAGCGACCGATACACCGATTCCAGAAGGTGAACGCGATCTTGTGGAGCACGATCAACCGGCCACGAGGGCTCTCGTCCTGCAAGCAATCGTAGAACAAGCAAGAGCGAGTTGAACAAGCACTGAATTGCTAAATCAAATATGAAGTTTCAATCTGAAAATACAAGAGGTGGGGTTCCAATAACAAGAAGACGGGCGATCTAGTCGACACGCGCGCTTCAAGCGAAGTAGCAGAGGCTAAAACTTCAATCTATCAAAACCCAATCTGTTGTGGCGGCTCTAGAGACATATAAATAGATGGGAGGACGACCAAGGGTGTGTTGGGGTCGTTCTCCAACCCTAGGACGCGCCCATAATGGGCTCAACTTGATACACGGCCCACGGGCCAAAATAAGGTGGCGCAGCACCGTAGACAGAAAAAGGTCTCGGTGGTATTTCGACGTTTCTGGATAATTATGATAAGATATGGATGTGAGGCTAGATCCATTAGAAAATATACTTTATAAGCTTTCCATGAAGTACTTGAACGTCCAAAACGGAGTCTGTATGAAGTCGTGGCGGCCGTTAGAAGTTGGTGCTGTCCTGCAGTCCGAAGCCAACCGGCATGACTCCCTCTCCTGGATGGTATTCTCCTTGTTCTCCTTGGTTTCTAAGCAACACAAGAGTACACGGGTTTCCATGGTCTAAAGAAACCAAACATGAACTTAAGAGTGAACTTACTTGATGATTTAATTGACGTGCACGGGCACGAGTCATAGGACCTTGTGTAGGTGTAGATGTAGGTGAGGATGTATCGATGGTGTTGATGTCCTCATCATGAAGGAAGTACCAATTTCAGGGGGATTTTTCAAAAAAAAATTTTACACTTATTCTTAGATTTCTCTAGGGTAGACTCGGTTCTGGGTTTTTAATTTTTTTGCGAATTTTTTTTTTGGTAAGAACAGTTGGGTTTGTGAAGGAAGTACCAATTTCAGGGGGATTTTTTTTAAAAAAAATTTACATTTATTCTTGGATTTCTCTAGGGTGGACTTGGTTCTGGGTTTTTAATTTTTTTGTGAATTTTTTTTGGTTGTATCAGTATTGGTTGCTGCAGTTTTACTTATTGTTTCTATATGTTCTATTTGAAATATAAAAGTGCTAATAAAAATTAGTTTGCTTACTATCAAATAGATGGATGGAAATGATCCTTATATTGACTGTGAGGAAAATTTTCTGGGTTTAGAAGAGACACAAAGATATCAGGTAAGACGGAAAAGATGAAGAGGAACAAACAAATAAGGAAGGAGTTATTACAGGTGACAAATTGGAACCATATGTTGGCATGGAGTTTGCAATGGTTGATGAGGCATACCACTTCTACAACACATATGCTTGTAATGCAGGATTTGGCATTAGGAAAAGCAGCCAGGCAAGATCAAGGGTAGGTTTGTCATCGGTTAAGTTTGTTTGCAACAAAGAAGGATTTTCTAAGAGACAACTAGATGAGAAAAAGAAGTTGGAATCCGAATTATGTTTGCAAAAAACACCAGACAGAGAACATGGTTATAGTAGAACTGGTTGCAAAGCTGACCTTCTAATAAGGCTAGTAAATGGAGTGGTTTGGAAGGTGTCAATTTTCAACAAGGAACATAGCCACGAGCTTATTGGTTCTCCATCAAAGAAATGAAACATTCGATCACAAAAATTTTTGAGCTTAGAAGATAAGGAGATAATATTGGATTTGAATTCTCAAAATGTAGGTTCCTCATAAATACTAGGTTATCTCGCTAAAAAAATGGTGGAAAGGAAAATATTACTCTAAAGCAAAAGGATGTGAGTAATCAAATTGCAATGGAGAACAGAAAGCTTATTGGGGTAGATGTGAAAACAACATTGGAATATTTTCAAAAGAAGCAACAAGAAGACCCAGAGTTCTTTTTTGAAGTTGATGCTGATGAGAATGGTGTAGTGCAACAGATTTTTTGGGTTGATGGCCGGGCTCGAAGGACATTTTTAGAAATTGGAGATGTGGTTACATTCGACACGACATACAATACTAATAAGTACAAAATGCCATTAGCTCCATTCATTGGGCCTAATCACCATCGACAATCAATTTTTTATGGTATGGCGCTTATTAGATCTGAGAAAGTTAGAAATTTCTCTTGGTTGTTTGAAACATGGTTGAAGGCTATGTATGGAAAGCATCCAACAATGATCATTACAGACCAAGATCCTGCCATGAGAGTGGCTATCAAGAAGATATTTCCAACCACAACTCATCGGTGTTGTCAGTGGCACGTGATGCGAAAAGCAAGGGAGCATCTTGTGAAACAGTATAGTTCAATAGATGGATTTGAGAAGAAGCTGAAAGCTGTGATTAATCATAGCCTTACAGTTTCAGATTTCGAGGATTCGTGGAAAATACTGATTGAAAAGAATGGGCTTGCAGATCATAACCACTTAAATGTCATGTTCAAATCAGCTCCAAAATGGGTACCAGCGTACTTTCGTGGTATCTTTTTTGCGGATATGAGCACCACTCAACGTAGCGAAAGCATGAATGCAATGATGAAATTATGGTTGAGCAATCATACCTCCATTTATCAATTTTTATTAGCACTTTTATATTTCAAATAGAACATATAGAAACAATAAGTAAAACTGCAGCAACCAATACTGATACAACCAAAAAACAATTCGCAAAAAAATTAAAAACCCAAAACCGAGTCTACCCTAGAGAAATCCAAGAATAAGTGTAAATTTTTTTAAAAAAAATCCCCCTGAAATTGGTACTTCCTTCACAAACCCAACTGTTCTTACCAGTACAATAAGCTATCAAAAACCCAATAGTAGGCTAATTTGGCCTACTGCTTCAAAAAAAAAACTAAAACTACATCAACAACCACAGAGCATAGAGCATATTTCAACTTCTTTTTCTATGCTTTTTCCAACCATATCAGCATATTTAGAGGTTATACTGGTAATGAGAAACATAAAAAAAAATCAACTAAACTAACACTTACGATTGTTATCCTGTAGATTTGATGTGTTGTTTCGGATCGCCAGTAGATTGCTAAACTCCTAAAGATTGGCAGTAAGATGAGGAGAGGGAAGGGCGATCGAGAGAGAGGGTGTCGTTTCGAATCGCCAGTAGATTGCTAAACTCCTGAATATTGGTTGTTGTAGTTTTACTTATTGTTTCTATATGTTCTATTTGAAATATAAAAGTGCTAATAAAAATTGATAAATGAAGGTATGACTGCTCAACCATAATTTCATCATTGCATTCATGCTTTCGCTACCCATCAATCTAGCCAACGGACAGGAGTATGCCGCACGGAATGGGGCTGTGCTTTATAAAGCACAGTAGCCCATCTCTCTCTCTCTCTCTCTCTCTCTATATATATATATATATATATATATATATATATATATATATATATATATATATATATATATATATATATATATATATATATATATATATATATATATATATAGGGGCGCGCTAGGGCACGGGATGGCGTGACGCGGTACGCGAGAGGCCGAGATGCGCGGCGGCGGTCACAGGGCGTTGGCACGGCATAGGACTCGGCAGTGGGCCGGGTCGGCAGCGTGGGCCAGGGCACCGAGGATGGAGCAAGCCGAGATGCGCGGGGCTGGAACGGGCTGGCTCGGGGCGAGGCCAGTCGGCCGGGGCGCGGGCTCTGCTGCCGACGCAGAGAGGGAGGAGGACGAACAGGGAAGAAAGGAAAGGAAAAAAAAGAAAGAAGAAAAGAGGAAAAGAAAGAACAAAAAGGAGAGAAAAAAAAGGAAAAGACCAAGGATTTTCCAGAAAAATCCTAAATTGAGGAGATTAGAATTTTGGGATATTTCGGGATCCAAGAATTATTTTGGAATATCGGAATATTTCGAATGTTTGTATATTGTATTGGGGATTCAAGGACTCGAATTTATTTTGTGTGATCCGGAAATTGGAATATCTGGGGATTGGAAACTTAGGGATATTTTACGAAATCTAGAACTTTAAGAGTGGAGGATACTTTACGGTGATTCAGAAATTGGAATATTCGAGGAATAAATAAATATCCAAAATTTATATGAATTTTTTAGGGAATTCGATAAAATTGGATGTTATTTTGCAGAGATCAATAGATCAGAATATTCAAGGCATAATTGAACTTCCCAAAATATATGTGTTGGCGAAACGGGACAGGGGGTCCCACATACCCAGGGGTCACGTGGGTCCTCAGCCACGTCAGCCACTCCGGGTCCACATTCTATCACGGCGACGGCCGGATACGGCCCTTTTCCCTCCGAGTACCCGGAGCCCGGGCACCGTCCGATCCTCGAGTGCCCCTTTCCCGGGTACGCCCCCCGGGTCCCAGGAGCCGACTGCCACGGTCCCGAGCCCCGGGAGCCGACTGCCTCAGTCCGGGCCCCGGGTGCCGACTGCCCCGGTCCTGGGACCCGGGAGCCGACTGCCCCGGTCCCGGTCCCCGAGCACGAGGTTGACTCGAGTGGGTCAGCTCTCCAACCACCCGTGGGCCCGTACCCTGCGCAGTCGAAACCTTTTGACTATGGAGGCTCCTCTCACTGTACTGGCAGAGCGCTTTTGACTAAGAAGGCTCCGAATGTCCACGCCCCGGTAGCGGAGGCAGGCGCCGTCCCATCTCCACGCTCCATCCGCTCACGGCGACGTGCTGACCGAGCGTGACCAGACGAGCAGTACCAACTCCGGCGCAGGCGTCGCAGGCGGACGGGAGTGACTGGACGTCTCTCCAACTCCGGCGTGGGCGTCGCAGGCGGAGAGGAGGACCGGAGAAATCACCAGAAACTCTCTCTCTCGGGGTGCTGGCACTGTGGACTCCCCTGACTCTATAAAGGAGGATCCGAGCCGACGAGAGAGAGGGGGGAAAAAAGGGGGACACACACTGAACTGAGTACCTCTAACTCTCTGCTCTATGCTCCTGAGCTCACTCGCTAGCTACTGTTCTTCTTCTCCGGCTCCGGCCGCGAGCTAGGTTCACCCTGTAACCTCATTCATCCACCTCCGCGCTGCACGGGCCGACTTCACCCAGTGGCGGCCTGGACGAGCGGCCTCGGCACCTCCCTTTGCGGAGGGAGCCGGCAAGTGCCTGGCCGGGTCCGCCGCGGCCTCATTCGTGAGGCGTGAACAGGCGCGCCGCTCCACGGCGCGCCACCATCAAGACATCTAGCCGGCGACGCCGCAGGAAGCCCTCCTGGCGGCGAAAGCTCTCCTGCGCCACCCCCCGGCTTCCACCGGGGGCAGCGGCCGGGAAAGGCAGTGGCTCGGCGAAGTCGCCGACCTCGTAGGTGCGGCCCATCGCCTGATCACCGCTGGCAATCATGCAGGAGCCGGCGAGTCCTCGCGTTCCGTCTCGCGCCGGAACAGGAGGAAGCACCAGAAGGCCAAGGCGGCCGCCGAGAGCTCCGCCTTGGCTGCTGCGGGCAGCCCCCGGGGCGACATCGCCCACGAGGACGACGATGGCGGCGGTAAGCGGCAAAGGGCCGCACGTGCGCTGCCCGCCGCCGGCAATGGCCTGGGGATGGTGCGCCTTCCACCAGACAGACCGGCACGACCTTACGGAGTGCCGCGCCGTCCAGCGCTTGGCCAAACGCCTCGAGGAGCGGCAGTAGGCCGAGCCCGGTCGGAGCTTGGCTCCCGGGTGCGTGTCTAGCCCTGGTCGGAGCTTGGCTGCCGGGCGCGTACCTACTCCCGGTCGGAGCCTGGCTCCCGGGCGGGCGTATCTTGCCCCGGTCGGAGCGTGGCTCCCGGGTGCGTACATAGCCCCGGTCGGAGCCTGGCACCCGGGCGCACGTATCTGGCCCCGGTCGGAGCCTGGCTCCCGGGCGTGCGTAAATAGCCCCGGTCGGAGCCCTCGGCTCCCGGGCGCCCGTATCTGGCCCCGGTCGGAGCCCCTGGCTCCCGGGCTCATATCTCGCCCCGGTCGGAGCCTGGCTCCCAGGCGCGCGTAAATAGCCCCGGTCGGAGCCTGGCTCCCGGGCGTGCGTAAATAGCCCGGGTCGGAGCCCTTGGCTCCCGGGCGCGTAAATACCCCCGGTCGGAGCCTGGCTCCCGGGCGGGCGTATCTTGCCTCGGTCGGAGCGTGGCTCCCGGGCGCGCGTATCTAGCCCCAGTCGGAGCTTGGCTCCCGGGTGCGTACCTAGCCCCGGTCGGAGCCCCTGGCTCCCGGGCGCATGTTTGAGCCGAGGCACGGATTCCACGGGCCCAACACTGAGGTGCCGAACCAGGGCGGCCTCGCCAAGGCGAGTGCAAGCCTAGGAACGTGACACCCGGAATAAGGCGCGATAGCCCGGACAGCACCGCCCCAACGAGAATGCATCCGGAAGGTCGTCTCACACCCCGTATTCAAGCCCGGGCCCCCGGAACCCGGCTTATATCAAAACCGTATCCCAGTCCGGGGCCCCCGGGTCTCGGACGTATATCCTTAGCGCTAGCCGGGGCCCCCGGGTCCCGAGCACATGCCGGACTCAGGCCCGCGAGGGAAGCAAGTCCGAGCTCCATCTCCAGGCACATCAAGTATCTCCACAAATCTATCTGTATAAACGTCCTGTAAGTTACGGTGAACCCAGGCCAGCGCCGGACTTCTCCGGAAACTTAGCGCTGACCGGGGCCCCATGTATATACACTTTACATAAGCAGCATTTTTAATATCCTTCCCGGTCTCGTTCCTTTCGTCGTTTCCCATGTGTTGCGTTCGGGGCAGTCTCCCCCCTGGAGGTATCATCAGGCCGCGCCCGTACGGCGGCTGGGTTATGCGCAAATCCAGCCACAGTACGGGCGCGACCACGACGACGCCTTCGGGAGATGATCGACGCCACGGCTCGTAGCATGGGGTGGACAAGGGAACGAACCGGACGCTCTCACAGTTCACTATGTGTAGAGTAGACCTTTCCCCGGCGGTCCTGGGGACGATTCATACCACACCAAGCTGGGCGCCCGGGGAGACCTAGTTTCTTCCTGGTGTACCGGGCCGAAGCCGTCCTGTCGCCAGACCTCTCCTTCGGCTCTCGGGTACAGCGCTACATCGACAAACATCAATCACGACAATATGCAGCTCGACAACCTCGACTTCCTCGAGGAACGAAGGTGGCGCGCTCCGCTCCGCGTCGCTCGTCGCTCAGCAAGGCCTCAAGCGCTATCTTTAGCGTAAGGTACGGGTCCGATCGCTTCGGGTTGGGGGTTGGTTCTCCGCCGTGTCCTTACACGTGCCGGAAAGAGGTAAACCTTCCCCCTGTGGGAAGCCCCTTCCTGGTGATCGATGTTTCCCAACCGGGTTCGGTAAGCCTGGGAGCATTCTCACAAAATTCTTCCATAAATATATCCTTCTCATCCCCTGGGGGCAGATTCGGGCCGCGACCGTGCGACGGTTGAGGTTCGCGCATTATCATCAGTTCCCTACCGACGAGTAATCGTATCCCGACGTGCTAGGTCCAGGGCGTTGTCGAGCTCGCGGGGACCTAAGGGCGCCCTCCGGGAGGCGCCTCGGGTCCCGGCGGCTCGGGCGCCTTGCCTGGCTAGCTTCGGTGATCGGTTCTATCCAGAGGTAGGGGGCGAAATGCTTATGCGTAACCTTTCCCTCCGCACGGTCGCGACCGCGAGGACCCCTTCGGGAGTTCGTCGTACGCAGATTAGACCAATTGCCGGCAGGACTAGGCAGGCCTTCCGAACCTCGATGCGGCCTGCGGGGCACAGCCTGGCCGGCTCCCCCCCGGCAACTGCCGAGGCGACCGGGTGCTCCGTTGCCTGGCCACCCCGTGTTCGGCCAAGTTCGTCCCCGCGGCTTCGCGGCGCTCGAAGGGCCAATGGCACCCGGGGGCGCGGAGGGCCCCCGGGACCCGGAAGACAGGAGGGGTCAAGCCTACAGGTTAGGCCACTTCTGCGAGACTCGCGCTCGGTCGCCCGCGGCCCCTTGGTATCGAGCTCCCGGGGACCTGGGCGCTATGGCGGATCACGGCGGATCAACCCAATGCTCGGCGCTCCCGGGAGCGATCAACGCTCTCGGCCTCGGGATAGTGCTCGCAGGGCCACGCCGCCCTCAGCAACCCCCAGATAAGTAACCTTATCCAAACTCACGCATTGCTTAATCTGTATTCTTGCCCCATTGTATGGACAACCTAGGTCCCCGGGGCGAGCTGCGGCGCCCGACCTGGCCAGCTTGTCCCCGGCGCCCGCCAAGGCACGAAGGGCCCCCGGACCCGGAAGACGGGAGGGGTCGCACCTGCGGACCCGATCGTCCCGCCAGACTCATCCTCGGGCCCCTCGCAGCCGCCGAGGACCGTGCTCCCGGGGCAGGAGGCTGCTCCAGGCCCCGGGAAGGGGAGCTGGGCGCGACGGCGAATCACGGCAGATTGGCCTGATACTCGGCGCTCCCGGGGGAGAACAACACTCCCGGTCCCGGGACTGCGCTCGCGAAGCCATGCCGCCCTTTGCAATATCCAGATACGTTACCTTATCCGACTTTACATATTGCTTAACTTGTATTCTTCCCCTATTTGCGTGATCAGCCTAGGCTCCCGGGGCGGGCGGCGGTGCCCGACCTGGCCAGCTCCTCCCCGGCCGCCGCCGAGGCGCCGGGGGCTTCGTTGCCTGGCGACCCCGGGCCCGGGCAGGATCAGTTCCCAAGGGGCTCTCGGTGAGTCAAGAGTATCCTCGCGGCCTCGCTACGCTCCCTGGGCCAACGACGCCCGGGGGCGCGGAGGGCCCCCGGACCCCGAAGACGGACAGGGGCCGAACCTGCGGACCTTGCCGCTCCGCAAGGCTCGCGCCCCGGGGAACCGGGTCCCGGGGCGGGCGACCGTCGCGTTCGCTGCCCCCGGGGACCGAGCTCCCGGGGCAGGCGGCTGTGCCAGGGCCCGGCTAGGGGCCTCAGGCGCGACGGCTGTTCGCAGCTTCTGGATCTCGCTGTCGGATGATGCCCAGTACTCGGCGCTCCCGAACACGAGGCCCCGAACACCAGCGACCTCCAAACAACACAATAAACCAAGGTACAAAAACATAAACATAATCATATACATATGCAAATACCTCTCTTTGTACAAGATAGGCAAAACCGGAGCGCAAGCACGAGCAAGGCCCGGATCGCACGGGGCGCGGTCACCGCTGTGCTTCTGACCGGACCCCGAAGGTGGCCCCGGGCGACGTCGGAAGGGGAGCACCCGGGGGCATGGAGGGCCCCCGGGCCCCAAAGGCGGCCGCGGATAGCGTCAAAAGGAAACCGATGTCTTCCTCGACCTCTTCGTCAGGCATCAGCTCTACAAGATGTTCACCGCGGTCGAAGAACCCTACCTCCGGGGCAGCGGACTCGGCCACGGCCTCCCGCGCCTCCTCGCGAACCTCCGCGACTTCCTCGCGCACGGCGAACTCACACCCCCGACACGCAAGCACGGCCTCTTGGGCCCAGACGCTTTCCTCTCGGGAGAATGTTTTCTTCCCCCGCGCCTCCATCTAGGACCGGGCGCGGGAGGACTCATCGACGACGGACTTGGCGGCGCCTTCAGTCGGACATCGTGCCCTCCATCTCCAGCCGGCCTTCTATGGATCGTCTGGGTTCGGACGGTCCGATCCGTGGGAGGACGGTCCGATCGCCGGGTCGCCGTGAAGGCCCCAATGGTGACTATGCGGGCGGTGAGCCGCTGCGTCACCATCGCGATCGTTGCCTGTCCACCCTCGAAGATCCTCCCGGACCGGGGCGGACTTCCGCTGCTCCCGACGGGCTGCCGCCTGCACTTGGCCGGCGGCGACCGCCATCTGCTCCAGCGCGGAGTGAAGCGCGGCGCTGTTAACGCCAAAATTTGGCACGGCTCATATCAGATTCGGTAAAGATAGAAGCTATATCAACCGGAGGAAATTAATCCAGAAGAAACCGGATTTGAGAAGGAATCGTGAAGACCACGTTATGGCAGTTATTTATCTTATCTATTAGATAGTTTTATCTTTTAGGAAACCTGATCTCTTGTCCGATCAGGTCTGTTAGTTTTCCTTTTCTAGTTAGGAAAGTCCTGTTCCGTGTCCTATAAGGACTCATGTAACTCGGGGTATAAATACGTACGCCCGGGCACCTTGTAAATTATCCACACAGATCAATCAAATTCGGCGCATCGCCACCCTTTCGACGGGCTCTTGCTTCTCGAGCGGGGCTGCATCGGTTAGGTCCGAACTCCTGCGAGAGGGTAAGACTCGTCACCCCTTACCCAGGTGTATCTGCCCTGTCTACGGCTGCATCGGTTCGGTCCGACCTCTTAGGCCGATCAGGTATACCACATCACGCGTGCGTAGATCTTATCAGCTTACTAGGGGCGATTTATCATCAGTTCGTGCTGCATCGGTTGGGTCCGACCTACTGAGCTGCCAGCGATAAATCGTTCCTGCTAGGTTGATGGTTTTTGCGCAAGTGTCTTATCGGAAGGTATAGCCGATAAGTTATCTTATTACATCACAGTTGCATTAGGTCTATCGGCTTGTTGAGGTTCCTTTATTATTATTAATCTGTGCTACATCAGTTAGGTCTGAACTATTAGATTGATAATAATAGATTTATCCTTGTCAAGCCGATCGGTGTATATGCGACGTTCTATCGGAGTGCTTAGCCGATAGGTTATCTTTTTATAAAGCCGACTGTATTATCTTTACTATCTTGGTCATCTATATTATCATCGGTTTTCTAGCTGATGCATATGTGTTTCCTTGGCAGTCGGCTAGCTTACTATTCTGCCTATCTATTTTATCATCGGCTTCTAGCCGATGCACATGTTATACTGACAGCTTATCTATTTGCTTATAGCGTTATCGGTTTCCTAACCGATACACAGGTGCCATCGGCCATCGGCTACAAGGAGCCTACATCAGTCCGTATCGGCCGATAGCCGATGTGCAATTGCTGCTGACCCGGGCACGAGCACAAGCGAGGACCCGGGAGCGAGGACCTGGGCACCAGGACCCGGGCACGAGCACGAGACCCGGGCGCGGACAGCTGGGGCCCGGACAAAGTTTTATCATCGGCTTTCAGCCGATGCTCAAGCATTCCTTCGGCAATCGGCTAGCGGGATTCTTATTGGCCGATTGAATCCCTGAGCTAATATTCTCCTTGTCAATTGCGGGGTCAAATTGACTGGCACGCCTACGAACCTCAAATATTTTAGGACCTGCACTGGAGCTAAGCAGATCTCCCAGGCCTTCGTATGTTCAATCGCATCAAACCAGATCATCAACAAGCTTCTTGGCACACCCGGTGGTTTTTGGTGCGAACATGCGCGTCCGCGCGCTGCTCCTGTTCGCCGGGCAGCGAAAACTACCAGGGCCGCCCCCTCCTCGTGGAAGACGTCTGGGCCCTGGCATTCCCCTCTTCTTCGGCAGCAGAAACGCCGGCCAGTTCCGCGCCGGCCCGCTCCGGCACGGCCGCCGCGGCCTCCAGGCTCACTACCACACATGCAGTAACCGCGACGGCGACCCGGTCCACCCGGGGTCCGCGCAGCTCCAGGAAGGTGACGGCCGGCACGACGGCCGCCGGGGCAACATTCTTCGCCTTTTTGCGCCACCGGCAACCCCAGGTGGGCCCCACGTCTCCTCGTCGGATGGCGGCTCCACAAGATCCTCGCCGTGGTCGAGAAACCCTTCCTCCATTGCAGCGGTCTCCGCCACGGCTTTCCGCGCCTCCTCGTGAACCACCGCGACTTCCTCAACGTTTTCACAGCCAGACAGGGTGCGAGTACCCGGACACCATCGCCTAGGCGAGCTCGATTCCGGGGAAGTCGTCCCGATACCTTCAAATATTTCCAGCCCGGGGCCCCGGGCCCCGGACACATATCCACCGTATTACAGCCGGGACCCTACGTCCTCTCGTTTCTTCAAGACATGGCCCTGTTCCTGCTCGGAGCGGATCCCGGCCGAGCAACAGGGCCAGGGGCCACTGTCGGCGAAACGGGACAGGGGGTCCCACATACCCAGGGGTCACGTGGGTCCTCAGCCACTCCGGGTCCACATTCTATCACGGCGACGGCCGGATACAGCCCTTTTCCCTCCGAGTACCCGGAGCCCGAGCACCGTCCGATCCCCGAGTGCCCCTTTCCCGGGTACGCCCCCCGGGTCCCGGGAGCCGACTGCCCCGGTCCCGAGCCCCGGGAGCCGACTACCTCAGTCCGGGCCCCGGGTGCCGACTGCCCCGGTCCCGGGACCCGGGAGCCGACTGCCCGGTCCCAGGCCCCGGGAGCCGACTGCCCCGGTCCCGGTCCCCGAGCACGAGGTTGACTCGAGCGGGTCAGCTCTCCAACCACCCGTGGGCCCGCACCCTGCGCAGTCGAAACCTTTTGACTATGGAGGCTCCTCTCACTGTACTGGCAGAGCGCTTTTGACTAAGAAGGCTCCGGATGTCCACGCCCCGGCAGCGGAGGCAGGCGCCGTCCCATCTCCACGCTCCATCCGCTCACGGCGACGTGCTGACCGAGCGTGACCAGACGAGCAGTACCAACTCCGGCGCAGGCGTCGCAGGCGGACGGGAGTGACTGGACGTCTCTCCAACTCCGGCGTGGGCGTCGCAGGCGGAGAGGAGGACCAGAGAAATCACCAGAAACTCTCTCTCTCGGGGTGCTGGCACTGTGGACTCCCCTGACTCTATAAAGGAGGATTCGAGCCGACGAGAGAGAGGGGGGAAAAAAGGGGGACACACACTGAACTGAGTACCTCTAACTCTCTGCTCTATGCTCCTGAGCTCACTCGCTAGCTACTGTTCTTCTTCTCCGGCTCCGGCCGCGAGCTAGGTTCACCCTGTAACCTCATTCAGCCACCTCATAGCCAAACACACACACAGGAGTAGGGTTTTACGCCTCCGTGCGGCCCGAACCTGTATAAATCCTCTTGCCTCCTCTGTGCGCCTCTGTTCATCGTCTTCCCCAACACCCTGCGCGATTACCACGCTTCGGACAGTCCGGACCCGCATCGGACGGTCCGGACCCTTTCGCTTCACCACGGTTCGGACGGTCCGGACTCGCTTCGGACGGTCCGAACCCCGCCTCTTCTACATCTTCTTTGCCTATCTTTCTTCTACACCTGACGCCGGCTTCACCTGAGAACTACTCTCCTGGCCGAATCTCAAAGGGGGGTCTCCTGACTTCCCACCGTCGAGGTTTCATCCTCCGACAATATGGATATTTTGGAGATGTGGAAAATTAGAGTATTTTCTCGGGAACTGGAATTTGGAGAAATCTCAGACGATTAGAGATTTGGATTTATTTCGACGGAAAAGGGATTTCGGAAAATATTAAACCCGGGAACTTCAAATTTAAGATTCCGAGGTGGCTTTAAGGTTCCGGGGATGACACAAAACCCTAGAGAAAAAAGGGAGTAAGAGTTCGCGATGAACGAGGAGACTTTAACGGATTGAATCAGGAACGACCCAAACAGAGGAAAAGAAAAGAATTTTATTTTATATTTATTTAATTACTGAAATGATCTTTGTCCCATTAAAACTAATTATGGAGCTCCAAAAATTTCGAGGAAATTTCAGACGGCTTATTAAATCATGGGGAATTTACTAGAGGCAAAAACCACTACGAAACACAAAGAATTTATTATTGTAAATGCTCAAACGCTTAAAATATTCTGACAAAACCCTAGGAATATAAAAGCCTCCAGACATTTATTTAAAATTTCAACTTGGGATTTTTAATATTGGAAATTTCAAAATTTTATTCAAACACTTTCTCAAACAAATTTTTCTAGTGTATTCTTGTATTTCCATTTACCCAAAAAAAATTTTAATTAGGGAAATTTTCAGGGTGTGACACCACGTCTCTTGTCACAAAAAGGACAATGATGGCCTGGGGCGTGGGATATAGAGCCATCCTGTCCTGCACGCCTCACGCGGGGTAGATATACGTCCCGTCGCCCTTAATGAAGGCGTGGGGAGATCAAAGCGAGGAGATAAGCTCCATCGCATCATCATTAATACCCCTGCGCCCACGTGCTCCTCAAGCCGTCTGGGAGGAGCCGAGCTTGGGGGCAAAGTGAGGTGGAGCCCCGAGCTTACCCCGTGGGCACGAGCTCAGATCCGTGCTGGGGGAATTCCCTGCACGACCTCATGATGACTGAGGGTGGCCCATGCCAACATAGTGACGCGGCTTTAGGCCACCCCAAGCCATCGACGATGAGGACCCTGGTTCTCGTTTCACCGACAATTCTATTTTCCCCCCTTGATTATTGTGGATGGAAGGAGATATGAGGAAAGCAGCAAAATCTCATATCGCAATTGAGCACCAACATTGGAGTGTAATTTGGCAAAAGGAAAAACACCTGAAGGAGTACGCGTAGGCTACGATAGCAGAAAACAAAAGTTTCTACCGCGCATACCAGGACATCATGCGAGAGAGGGATCATGGATCGTTACCACTAGACGCAGTGCAGTGGAAGAAGGGTTGGAGAAGCCGATCCAACCACGCGCGCGTCGAGGTAGTAGTGGAAGTAGTCGATCTCCGGCCGATCAACGCCGCAACAAGCAGCGCCTCTATCGGTATCCACACGTCTGGGGCTAGAACACCGATCGCGAGTGTACTAGCACTCGTGAGCGGCTAGGGTTTGGCTTGGGAGGTGGCGGCTAGGGTTTAGCTCGAGGTTAACAGAAAAACGTGTATCTCCTCAGCCCCTCGCCTCCCTATATATAGACTTCCTCACTTGGGCCTCGTGAATCGAGCTCCAGTAAGAGTCTACTCGGATCTCTATTCGAATCGAGCCCATATTCAAATCACATTCGAATAAGTGTTCCAACCCGTTAAGTGTGCGACCCTGTAGGTTCACGTATATTTTATCGCGACCCAGAAACGCCTTTCTGGTCACCCTGTTAATAGCAGCATCTAGCAATGCATATTAACCCCAAAATATACGTAAAGATCATATCGGTTGAACCTGTAATGTCCACATGTACAAATCCCTTTGCCTCACGACATCGATTGAGCTCAAGGCGAGACTTGTGTCATCCTCTTAATAGCTCAATCACTCTCTCGATCCTGTGATGGATTACAAACTTGTGATTGACACCTCAATCACCCTAGCATGGCCATGCACTTCCATAATACATTACATTGAGGGGCCCAGAGATATCTCTCCCGTAAGGAGGGGCAAATTCTATCTTGATCATTCACATCCCACTACATGTTTCATAGCAAACCCGAATACTACTTTTATGACTACCCAGTTACGGAGTAGTGTTTAGTAGTCCCAAAATAAGTTACTACGTAGTTGGGAACCATGATGATCTTAAGTCTAAGAACTCTACATAAACACTATTTGAGACTAACTGATGACACATGAAATCTCTGCAGTATCTCATAGCGGGTCTATCCAACATATGTTCACTAACATATGTCCATATTATCGATTTGGTATCTCCATACCATGATCCATGAGACATGATTATCAATCAATACATATGCTGATGTTAGAATCATATTTGTTTATCATATAATATATGATCAGGAATCATTTAGAAATAGCAACATTTGACATTAAAAGTCTCATAAATAAGTCACGTACTCATTGATCAATAATGATGATGTCTATTTCAAGGAACCAATCAATACATTATAAACATAGCATGTGATATATATATATAACATCTCCATGTTGCCTTTAGGGCATATCACTAACAACATCCTCATCAAAGATAACATCTCTAGATATATATACACATCCAGTGGAGACACCCAAACATTTAAAACCTTTATGAAGACGAACACACAGTGTTTTGAAGGAAATTGAAGTTTATGAGAATTATAAGGGCGAAGGTTCGGCCAACATGCACATCCAAACACACACAGAGAGAGTCATAACTTGACGCCTGTTTAAACAAGCGTTCTAGAGGGGTTTGAAGCTGTATGACTTTACTAGGAATTCGATTTATAATATATGTGCTAGGAAGAAAAGTTTCCCCCTGGAACTCGAGTGGCATGTATGCATGTGCAAGAAGTGCAAAGGCCAACCTCTATGATATGACGATGTTTTCTTTCAGCTGCTCTGTTTTGTTGGTGCGTGTGTGGGCATGAAACATGATGCGATATGCCAATTTTTTCAAAGAAGGAATGAAGTTTTTGGTATTCACCCCCCAGTCGGTCTGCATAGCAATGATTTTTCGATCAAACAATCTTTCAACAAGACGTTGGAACTCATGGAATCTTTGGAACACTTTGGATTTATATTTGAGAAAATAGATCCAAGTAAATTTGCTGTAATCATCAATAAAACTAACATAGTACTTGTGACCTCCAACGGAACTGGGAAAGGGCCCCTAAACATCACAATAAACAAGTTCCAAAGGATACTTAGACTTACTAGAAGATCTAGAATATGGCAGCTGATGGCTCTTGGCCTGTTGACATGTATCACAGACCAACTCTTTATTAGACTCAACAAGGCAAGGTAACTTATTGTTCCTGATTACTTTCTCAACTATCGGAGTAGAGGGATGACCCCAAACGATTGTGCCACCTGCAAAAGATGGTGCAACACCATGCACTTGCTTGGATGGTTTTGTTGGAGGAAGAGGATAGAGGCCCTTGCGATGTCGTCCTTTAAGAATTGTGTTCCCCGTGGCTCGATCCTTTATCAAAAAGTATTTAGGGTGAATTTCAACAAAAGCATGATTGTCCTCGGCAAGGCGAGAAGCAGAAATAAGACTCTTTTTGGCTTGTGGCACGTAAAGGATATTTCTAAGATAAAAATTGCAATACGGGGTATGAACGATGGAATGACCAATAACCAATATATTTAATTTCCATACCTACGCCGTTGGCGGCGTGGGTCTGTACCTTACCCTTCTACTGTTCATGAATGCTTAGCTTGTCCAATTCTCCTGTGATATGGTCCATCACACCTATGTCGATGTACCAATTTGTGTCTACCCCATATGCATAGGCTGCCGCGGCGACGTGTTTGTCCTTTGGAACATAGTCCTCGTCGAAGCGATGCCAACAATTTGCACCAACGTGCCCACGCTTGTAGCAGACTTGGCATAGTGGGCATGTGTCGTTAGTGTTGTTGAAGAAGGGGTGCAATTGCTGCCGCTGATTCCTGCGCCCTCAACCGAAGCCACCACAGCCACGGCCACAACCATTGCCGCCACCACCATGACCACACCAGGTGCTGCGCGCGCCATCGGAGCCACCCCGGCCACCGCGACTTGCTGCGTTGACAGAGGATGTAGAATTTCTCTGCCGAAGCTTCAGCCTGTTTTCAAAATTCAAAAATTGAGAGTATAATTCTCCTACTATGATTGGATCTGTCCTAGAAACTAGGACAGATACTACTGGATCGAAATCCTTGTCAAAGCCATTTAGGATATAGGCGATCATATCCTCGTCATCAAGGAACTTGCTGGACCACATAATCTTGTCACCATAAGCCTTTATCTTTCCCACATACTTAGAGATCGTCATCGACCCCTTCTTCATTGTCGTTAGAGCAAGACACGTGTTTATGCCGCGCGCCCGGGTATGGGAGATGTACATCTCGTTGATGATCTTCTATGCTTCTGCTGCGGTCTTTACTACGACGACTTGGGATAACACCTCTCTTGAGAGAGATGAGAATAGGAAGCCTAGAACCTATTGATCCTCGGCGAACCAGGCTTCAAATGCTAGATTGGAAACCTTGGTGACATCATCTTCTTTCTTCTGTTCGATCTTTGTATCGGGGGCTTCGGTTTTGCCATCGAGATGCCTCTTCTGACATGCTCTGTAAATCATTATGAGCATCTGCGCAGACCACAGGGCGTGATTCGCGTTGGTCAGCTTCTCCATGATCGTGGCACCCAGAAGTGGATTGGTGTTGGAATTGGATGAACTAGCCATGGCGAGCAAAAGGCTCTGGTACTACATGAAGTTTGCGGTAGGCTAGATGAAACGCCGATCCCTCTATCTCGGGGTTTGCGGTAGTTTTTATCCTCATCCATCCCAGCCGTCCATCTCACCCCTGGCGGTCCCCGAACGAATCCGACCGTCACCATGCATCTCTCTCGCCCGGGAGACCCGCCCGACACGCTTCTTATTCCTTCTCCCTTCCGCCGCCGTCCGCTCCCTCACGCGCCGCAGTTGGGAGCGAAACCCTCCTCTTCCTCCCAACCCCTCTTACCCAAACCCTAAAAAACCACAAAAAAATCCGCAAAATTACCCCCGAAAATCCCCAAAAATATCGCCGGAACCCTATCCTTCGATCGGATCCACCTATCCCCCTCCCCTTCCTCCCCCTCCCCGGTGATGGCTGCGCAGGTCCAGGCGGTGCCGGCGGCTGGCGCGGCGGCGGAGGGTGGTGGCGCGCCACCCCAGGCCAACGGGGTCGCGGCTGCGGGTTCTGCTGCCGCCGCCGCCGCTGCGGCGACCTTCCAGGCGACGTCGCTGTACGTGGGGGACCTCGACGTGAGCGTGCAGGACGCGCAACTGTTCGACGTGTTCAGCCAGGTCGGATCGGTGGTGTCGGTGCGCGTTTGCAGGGACGTCAATACCAGGCTGTCGCTGGGTTACGCCTATGTCAACTTCAGCAGCCCAGCCGATGGTGAGCTCGTTATTCTTCTCCATGTAATTAGTCGTTAGGATGATAGTTGGTCGTGGGTCGTTAGGGTTCTGGCAGGGAACAATTCGTATCCGGTGAACTGCATTACTTTTTGCTAGGCAATTAATGGGTAGAATTCCTGTGATATCAAATGATCCCAATTTATTTAGTCTGTTTTAACATTCTAATTGTGATGTTTGTACTCATTAACTGAGGGCTGCAACTTCGTCTGTGCAGGAACGAGTATGTAATGATATTGTTTTCTAATTACTTTTTATGTAACTGTTTGTTGTCTCAGATAGTATTAATTACATATAACAAGTCTTGCCAAAAAATTGAGGACAGGTGTATGGTTTTTCTTAGTGATAGGGATTTATGTTCTCTTGATTTTAGCGAACTGTCCTAACTTGTAACAATGTAACTCTAGATGCCTGTTTTTTTTTCACAATGTGGAGGACACTTGCTGTGAAATGCCCTTCCATAGTATTCAACATAATCAAAAGCATGTTACTTTCAATTGGTTCCAAACTTTTGTGTGTGTGGCTTGTCATTTCACTTTTAAGTTGTTGTGAGAGTTTTGCTCTTCTGTAAATGTTAACTTAATTGTGTGTGCTGCTGATAATAGATTTCAATCACATGATGTACATTAATTTGGTAAACTAGTTCTGATTATTTATCAAACTAGAATCGCAACTTGCTTCTTTTCTCAATTTAAAATCCATTGCAGCTGCAAGGGCATTGGAAATGCTGAACTTCACTCCTATTAACGGGAAGCCTATCAGGATAATGTATTCTAACCGTGACCCCAGCTCACGTAAAAGTGGCGCAGCAAACATATTTATTAAGGTAGCACTTCCGTATTATGTATTCATTTCATATATTGTCAACAAAAATTATCTCTTTAACAACAGTTTATGTTGTTCACAGAATCTTGACAAGTCAATAGATAACAAAGCCCTCTATGACACATTTTCTGTATTTGGGAATATTCTTTCATGTAAAGTTGCAACAGAAATGTTTGGAGAGTCGAAGGGCTATGGTTTTGTTCAGTTTGAGCAGGAGGAGGCAGCCCAGAATGCTATTAGTAAGCTCAATGGGATGCTTTTGAATGACAAGAAGGTCTATGTAGGGCCTTTCGTTCGTAAACAGGAGAGGGAAAATGTCTCAGGCAATCACAAATTTAACAATGTGTATGTAAAGAACCTATCAGAATCCACAACCGAAGACAATTTAAAGGAAAATTTTGGTAAATTTGGACCTATAACTAGTGTTGTTGTAATGCGTGAGGGTGATGGGAAATCCAGATGCTTTGGATTTGTTAACTTTGAAAATCCAGATGATGCTGCCCGGGCTGTTGAAGATTTGAATGGCAAGAAGTTTGATGACAAGGAATGGTATGTAGGTAGAGCACAGAAGAAGTCAGAAAGGGAGATGGAACTGAAAGAAAAATTTGAGAAGAACATCAAAGAGGCAGCAGATAAGAATCAGGGCACTAACTTATATTTGAAAAACTTGGACGATAGCATCGATGATGATGAGAAATTAAAAGAACTTTTTGCTGAATTTGGTACTATTACTTCCTGTAAGGTTTGTTTCTTATCTCCCCTAGTTTGGCTTAATAGTTAAACATAATATCTGTCCATACTTTGGTCTTTGCTGCTGCTGATTATAAATCATGTGACAGGTCATGCGGGATTTAAATGGTGTTAGTAAAGGATCTGGCTTTGTTGCATTTAAGTCTGCTGAAGATGCTTCACGAGCTGTGAGTTGTATTTATATCTCTGGGCATCATATTTGAAAACCATAGTCCAGGAAATCCATTAACATATTTGTTCTGATGATTGTAGCTTGTAGCCATGAACGGTAAGATGGTTGGCAGTAAACCTCTCTATGTAGCACTTGCACAACGCAAGGAAGAAAGAAGGGCAAGACTTCAGGTAACATTGATGGATGAGATTCCCTGTATACATATTCCTTAAATGCTGTTCTCTGTCTCTAATATGTTCATTTTATTATTGCAAAACTTGATGAACATGATTTCATTTCCGAGTTTTTTTTAATTAGAATATGGAATAAGGGATTTTCCTTGCAGTGCTATTCTATGCAATAGTGTTTCATATCGCTATGCTTTATATTGTTTTGAAAAAGTTCTGATGGTCTGGAAAATGAAGTAATTTCTGACACCCATTGCATCCATACATGGACTCTGTTTTTACTGTCTCCTAAATATTCTGTGACTTAATATTCGTGTTGATGGCTTGTTTCAGGCGCAGTTTTCGCAAATGCGCCCTATGGTGATGCCTCCTTCAGTTGCTCCTCGTATGCCCATGTACCCCCCTGGTGTCCCTGGTGTTGGCCAACAGCTGTTTTATGGCCAGCCACCTCCAGCTTTTGTTAACCCTCAGGTACATGAACACCATCTGTCTAACTAATGAATAATGAATGTCTGTCGGATCATCTACATGTACTGTTAAGGAATTTGGGAATCAGTATGTTGCTATTGGATTAGAATGGCAACTATAATTCTGCAGAATAACCATAAAAAGCTGGAATTTTGATTTTGATGCCAATGTTTTGATATAGCTTGCATAGTACAATTTCAATTCCATTCTGGATTGAAGCTTACAATCTACTCAAACTTGCCGAATAACTATAAGTGCTCCAATGTTGAGCATGTTACCAGCTACTTGTCATTCATTTTGGAAGTATTAATTATGATTATACCATTCATAAAATTTACTCTACTTGAGCACTTCTATAGTTCTATTATTTTTGACATTATCAACATTTTATTTGTGCATGTAGTTTGCTTAGTTTTCTTGTCATACGCATTTTTTTTTTAAAAAACTGATGATGCCAGTTGTTGGTTACCAACTTGCTAAGTGCTAACCATTACATATTTTCTGATGGCATACCTTGTTATGCTCTAAATCTTGTGGACTTTCATATTTTTCCTTTCTGAATTAATTAGTAAAACTGTTCTGCACTACCAATTACATTGTTATGTTTTATACTTTCAAGTTTTATTTCTGCATTTACATTAGCATGAGAAGTGCAGAAAAATATAGCACAAGATGGAACATCGCTACTGGTTGTGCAGTGTAGTTCTGCAGTCTTTATGTTTCGTTTTTTAGTGTTTCACAAAATATATGTTATGACCAGTTTTCCTTCAGTAACTGTTACATATTTTGGTGGACAGTTAGTGAACCTATTTCACACTTCAAGCTACTTTAGAAAAAAAATTCAGCACCAAGCATTTACGTTTTGGAAAAAAATGGACTTACAAAAATAAAATGAGATTTCTGTGTGAATGACCACTTGTGACCTGTGAGGACTGTCTTGGAAATAATCACATCGCCAACATTGCTTGCAATTGTCATGGATATGTCTTATGAGAGAATAATCTGTCCAAGTTGAACATTCCAGAGAGTATGAATGAACCGATTAAATCTTAATGGGTTAATACGACTGATGCCCCACAAGTACTAGTAATATACCTGTGCTAACGCTACGGCATATTATGAGATAGATTTGAGATGCCTTTTAAAAAAAGAAAAATAGAGAGTTATTATATTGTTAATAAATTGCACAGCGTGTGCCTAAAATAACATCCAACTTTTGTACAATTGGATACCATCATGCTAAGAGCAGTATCCTAGGGCGAGGAAGATTTGAATCACATGCAAAGGAGCAAAATGACTAATCAGTAGTTATCCTCTGAACTGTTAGGACACGAAAAAAAATGTGCGTTCAAAATGCAAGAAGATTATGTCAGTACTTCCATTTGTGGAGACAAGAAATAGCTCCTTCAACTTCTGCACCATGTTGAAACTTGTTCTCAACATTGCATAATGTTAGGCATATACCAGCAACTGATAATGATGCAAGGAATTGCAAACAGTTCAGAGGGCACAGCTTTCAGTATATTTTCATGTCATCGTGAAAAAGGTTCTATCAGAACCATCTACCAAGATGACTTGCAGTCGAATTTGTCACTTTTTTGGGGGGGGGGGGGGGGGGGGGGGGGGGTAAAGAATGCCATAGTAAATAGGCTTATACAGCAAGGAGACAGGCTGTATGCCGTCAGATATTAAGAAATTTCCACTTGGGCTTTCTCCAGCCCTCTCCACTGTTTACTGCTCTGGGGGTTCTATGGCTTTGCTTGGGGAAGAGTAACTTCCATTTCACTTGAACTGCCATGGGTCAGCAACCTCGATGTGCAAAGGGGATGCCAAGCGCATTTTTGATAGAGCCCGGATCTGTGTTATGCTAGGTTCAATGTCCATGGGACGCACCATCTTCACGAAAAAATGTTACCAAAGGCACAAGTGTGGAATAGTAAGCACAATTTCCTTACATAATCATTTCAAAGTCCTACACAAGTGAGCAACTGCATCTACTTCACGAGCCGAAAGAATAACATACAGAAAAAACATTCCCAATAAGCCAAACCGGATGTTTGGGAAATGGTAAGCTAAGGAATCTTTTAATTGCACAACCTCCTGAAGTATTACGATTCATCAGTTTGCCAATAATTCTTACACAAGGAAATAGTAGCAGCAACTTCCCTTTTTAAAAATCAAGAGAATAAAGAACAGTATTTAATTCCGACCTGGTTTTGGTCCGGAGTAGGCTTATAAGGAAGTTCTGTGGTAAACTGATCCATTTCCACAGGCTTCGGGTACGGAGCCCTTTTCTACCTAAGCCTTTGTAAATATGACTCCATTTTCTGAACAGCAAGCTTCACTCTCAACCTCCTCTTCTCCCACGTGGAAGGATCATTCAGCTTGCTTAAATTCCGTGGTCTCTACTTATTGGGAAACATCAATGTGTATGTTTTCTTATCGTCAGATCCATTGTATGTAGGCCTGGATAAACATGGCAATAACATTTACATCTACTTTACCATTGGTATGATTCAGAGATCTATCGTCACAATTGTCACCACGGCCACCTTTCTCGGAAGTGAAATAGTCTGCTGTGATAGAACCTGGCAAGGTTTCACTTCTAGCTTTTTCTCATTTTCCGGTGCTTGCAGGTTTATCTTGTGCTTGTCATCCGCACTTGCTAAATTCTAATACCTATACCGTCATCCTATGGGGAATTTCCTGAATGACCAAGCCAATCAGACCTTAAACTATATAAGCCACACATTTGGAGAGAGAGAGCTAGAGTTGTGTCAGGGTGATGCTAGTGTTACCTTTTGTACTCGGCTTTAGAAGTGCTACCATGGTGATTCAAAGAATGCAAAGCTAACTAGCCATAAGTACTAAAAAAACTATTTCCAAAGGACATCCATTGAAACAATGAACAACTGCAGAACAAGTAGCAAAATCTAGTTAAAAATCAATCACATAAAGCTTTACTTTATCATAGACTCAACAAATTGATGCTATACTAAGCACATGGTCCGTGTTGATCATCAGGTCATAACAGTTGAATTCGATGTTTACTATTCATGGCCTAGTGATAATGACACCAAGGCATCAACAAAGAAAGCTTCATAATAAAAACCCTAAACTGTTGGTATGACCTGGTAATTATATAAGCATGGTGCGACCTGTCACATGTAACAGGTGGACCACATCAACCTAAGCCCGATACAATTTACAATTTCCATTCTGTCTTTTTAGTTTCAACTTTCAAATCACAAGTTGCAATGTTGGTCATGTATGCACAGAGATGGTGTTTCCTAGTGATGGCACGATACACTTGCGATCCTTTGCTACTGAGATTCTATGACAGAAAACACTATGAAGGACTAACCATTGGTAACAGAATATCACACCTTTGAAATATATTTCAGTGTCCATTATATATTTGAAGTGAACAAAAAACTCACTTCACCAGTTCTGGAAATGCTTTCTTCAATTTGCTGATACTATCAGCTCGCAAAGCTTTCAACCCTGATCTTTGTTCATCCTGACAAAGTACTGCCAGCCAACTCAAAAGTATGGTGCGATATTACACTTATAAAAATTGGACTACAACAATTAAAACAGTGCAGAAACAATGCATACCAAAGTAAAATACCCTTGCTTTTCGTGCCCCATTTACCTGATAAAAAAATGGAAGGCTTTTATTAGATATTTCAACCGAAAGGACCAGCATTTATCGAACTCTATAAAACAGTGGCATACCATATGCTAACATCAGAATCTGGACACCTGTATGGGGGCCTTCAAGGTGAGAACAGAGTGTTTCAATGCCTTCTGTGCTGTTGAAATGGACAAAAACACATTACTGATTGTTCCATTCATACAAGACTAAAATCCATGACCATAAGCAGTTTCATCAAAGCAGGAAACAAGATATGTAGGCATCAAATAATACCTATCAAGTACAATAAAAAGCTTGAAGTATGAGCTCAGGTAAAAGTGGCAATCATTAATATGAGAAACAGTCACAGCTAGGAGGTAAATCTGCCCATCCAAATATATTTGAAGAGAACCAAACTTCCTTGTTAGCTGGAGTTAGCAGGGACATCTGATACACAAAAATTTATGCGACTGTGCCTCAGCCCTGAGGTCATGCTCTAGGAAGAAACTTACAGATTCCTATTAGAAACTGAAAACCAATTTGGTTGTACTAGATTCTTAATGACATTAAGAAGCTTCTCATGCTTCCCAACTGCTGTATTTGAAGTTTGCAAATATTTAGAAATTCACTAGCTGTAAATGAACCACCAATCTCTTTCCACTCTCCTCCTGCATGGACTAAAAAGAAAAGAAATAAAAGGCTGCTAGTCTCACATTTTTTGGCAACCATAGCACCGTATCAAAAGAAATCCTCTTCTCCTGTATCCCACATCTGTATATATCCTTATTGTTATTATCTGCAAAAAGAAACTATAAGCCAATGAGATTTTTTCAGGGATTTATAAACCCAATTAAAATAATTACTAACCTTTTTTCAAAATTCAGACTGCAAAAATTATGCAGCCATGTAGGATTTAATTTCGAAACACATATTTTACAAGCCTTCCACAGATATCTTCATAAATTTTACCTTCGATGAAGAGAGGTAAAGCTAAAAAATAGTAGTACTCAATAGTTGGGGGAAAACATGGCTACAGATGAAGGGCTCTATTAATCTTTTGCAGATTGCCATTGTTGACTTTCCACCAGACTG
The DNA here is from genome assembly GCA_003991445.1 of Oryza meyeriana var. granulata. Classification (NCBI taxonomy): domain Eukaryota; kingdom Viridiplantae; phylum Streptophyta; class Magnoliopsida; order Poales; family Poaceae; genus Oryza; species Oryza meyeriana. The sequence goes on along the minus strand of RYFJ01001041.1, from coordinate 5,009 downwards.
CTATTTGTCCTAAGATGCAGTAGAGCAAGCAGGTAGATTGCATCAGTGATCGGGACAGATTTATTGCCAAGAGATTAGAGGTGTACATTGAGATACATGCTGCAGCCACTAAACCCTGTGCTGGCCAATTGGTGCGTAGAATGCACATATACGTGACATGGGAGAAGATTGTGCACCTGTACACCATGCTCGTGCTTGCTGCCTCGTTGGGTGCTAGGTGCCGCGGAGGAGGCATTGAAGGCGGTGATAGGGCCAAGCACCAGAGGAGGCCCCTCTCAAGGCAGACGTGGACGGCTGAGAGGGAGAGGGAGAGGAGATTAGAGTGTGGAGGATCGCCGCCGCCGGGTTTGCGGGCGGAGGGTCCCCGGCGCCTGGGTTGACACGAAGGATTGGATCTGGTGTACTGGGTGGTGCATGCGGAGGATCGCTTCCGACAGGGTCACACACGGATCGGATGCAGCGTCTGGGGGGAGGGGAAGCTGCGCGATGCGGCATTGGGGATGGGAGGAGGGCAGCGCAGCGATAGGGGATGGGAGGAGAGTGGCGGGATCGACGCAGGCTTGGAGGTGGGCGGTGCAGGGGGGGGACTGCCATGCGGGAGATGGAGGCGATCTGGGCGTTGGATCCCACATGGATAAATATGGAACGTTGGATTTGATGATGGCCATGGTCATGGTCATGGTCATGGTGGTGAGTAAAACGAATTGGTGCATTATAGGGTAGACTATAATAGTTGTCATCTAGATTTGATTTGTTTTGGTTTGGTGGTTTATTGGTATGGTAATAGAAACTAAAGTAAATATATGGGCACCTGTAACTCTAGTTTAGGAGAGTAAGTTGTGTAAGGAGCATTGTGTATTATCTCCAAAATCATCCTTGTAAGGTGCATTGCTTACCGAATACCATATTGCTTGAAAAAATTTCCTTATCTGCCATCCAAAGTTTCTCGGTAATTCGGTTATCTTTGGTGCTACTGGATGAGATTTCATTGCCCTCCTTGGCACTACTATTTTGCCAATAGAGGTTGCTACCTTTGTTAGTTTTCTGTGAAAAATGGCGAACTGCCCTTGGTAGTCTCCTCAACTGGATTCTGTCATCCTCGCTGATCTAGAACAGCAATTGCTTCCCCACAATGCACGGCATCTTGCAGGAACTGCTGGACTGCATTGGATTATCGATGTTTGTGATGCTGCATGTAGAAGGGAAGATCAAGAATGAAGTGCGTGCTCACTGAGAGGAGCAGTGAATGTCGACGTTGAATGTGGGCGGGTGTTGGTCAGCTTTAATAGGCATAGAAGGAAACTGATTTTTTATTCTTTTTTGGAATTTCAAAGCAAGGATTTTCCTCTCTTTGTTTCCTTAGCTTTGTGGGTTCACTGAGCAGTGTTTTAAGCTGGGATGATCCTACAGAGTAGTTGTAGTATGAAGTTTCTTTTGCCATATTTTGTTGATTGCTTGACCTCTAGGATGACTTCTGTTTTCCCTGCACTACAATTTGTCATTTTTTAAAATTTTTTGTATTATATTGTCACTTCTATCATACTGATACAAAAAGATGAGGAGAACAAGCTATCAAGGCTACCAGCCATCTCTGTTGCATGTCATTGATATTTCTAGCTTTGTGCTTTGTTGAAATCTGCCAGACTGATTTCCAATAGAAGCTAGCGGGAAAATAAGCCGAAAAATTGAACTACCGAAAGAGCATGGATATAAAGTCAGAAATGAAGTGTGGCTGTGAATTGATGTTGTTTCTTTTACCAAATACATCCAATATAGTGTATACATATAAAGTAGGGTGCATGCAACTTTGGTTTAAAAAGGTTGTAAAACTGTCCTCACTATTCTACTCCTCATGACCCTCACTTGTAGGATGATTATTGCCAGAAATATGTAATGCATAATTTGCAGTTCATGTACTACAATCAACCTCGTTTACAATTTAATTACACGCGATAATCAATCTCTTTCATATTGCCCCTCTCTCTGTGTGCTGCCTTCTCATGTGTATTATGAAAATGCTATTTCTGTAGCCTGGATTTGGCTCCAGCAACATCTCATTCCTGGCATGAGCCTGGTGTTGGTCCAATTCCAAATTTTGTCATGCCTATGGTCCAGCAAGGTCAACAACCACAACGTCCAGCTGGAAGGCGTGCAGGCGCTGGTGGAATTCAGCAACTGATGCCAATGGGCCACCAGCAGGTAATAATGCTCAGTTTGTGGTGATAGAATGAAACTCATTTTCTTAACTTTGACAAGGAGTTTTCTTTCTTTTCTAACCATAGCATCTTTTGTTTGGCACATGCTGTAGATGCTTCCAAGGGGTGGTCGTGGTGGTTACCTTATGCTTCAGGTCGTGGCATGGCAGACACTGGATTCCGTGGTGTTGGAGGTTTAGTGCCATCCCCGTACGAGATGGGAAGAATGCCTCTCGGTGATGCTGGTGCACCTCAGCCGCTTCCAATTGGAGCTTTGGCTTCTGCACTGGCCAATTCACCTCCTGATCAGCAAAGACTGGTTAGCTTATCCTTTTTGCTTTTCTGCATGTATGCTGATGTAGGATAATTTCAATCAGGAATCGGGATCATCATTTTTTGTCATGGCTGCAGATGCTTGGTGAAAGTTTGTATCCGCTTGTTGATCAGCTGGAGCATGATCAGGCAGCGAAGGTCACTGGCATGCTTTTGGAGATGGACCAGACTGAAGTTCTCCACCTCATTGAGTCCCCTGATGCTCTAAAGGCGAAGGTTGCTGAGGCTATGGAGGTTCTCCATAATTGCTCAGCAGCAGCAGGCAAATACCCAACCGATCACTAGCTGCTCTCACCCTGAGCGAACGGCGTCATTTCTTAACCTGGTTGGCATCTTTATACTGGACTGCAAGTAGACTGTGGTGTGGGTACTTGGTGTTTTGGAACCTGAACCTGTGGAATAAGAAAAGAGAATTGTCTGGGTAAACTTTACCTTTGTTAAACGGCACTTCAGCTTTGTGTGGATTTCGATTCAGACCATCTTATTTGTGTTTGCTTAAAATATTGTAGTATTAAGCAGTATGATCTACTCTTGGATTGTTGTCTATCCACAGGTATGGGTAGTTGGGTACTGCTTTGATTTTATTTTTCAAATTCTAATACTAGTTTTTGAATCTATGCTTTCTTTGAGAATAGAGTTTGTCTATCTCCGTATCGGTTGGTTTTCCCAACTCATCGTCCTCCACTGCAACGGCCTCAGAGGACGGAGAGGTGCCTGGACTGCAGCTAACGGGAGGGACTCGGGCCTCTGGGACAGACGTTTGCTGGCTTTTGTTTTCGTATAATTAACTAGTGCGTTTTGCGCACTTTTTGTCTTATCGCGCGCACGCCCGTGAGCCGTCCGATGTGCTAGATACCGGAATGCTGTACGGAGACCATGAGATATATAATAATAAAAAACTAGAGATTATATATTCGTTTTAACGTTATAGAACTTTGATACCGTAATATATTAAGAGACGTGTATCAGGTTGATACGCAGGTATTAGGTATCTAACGGTTCTAACAATGTAACATTCCTAGGAGAAATTTTAGTAGCGAAATTACAGTTTTCAATTTCAAAAAAAAAAAACTTGATTAAAAAGGTTTACAAAATGATGTAGGTTTTCTTCCAAGTTAGGAATGAAATTATAAAAGTTTAATCTAGGAAAATAATAAGATAGAAGTGATTGTTTGTTTATTTCCATAATAGAATGCATAAACATTTCCATAGCCTAAATAGTTTCTAAGGATGATAGGTTTAATATAAAATCATGAGAGTTTCTATAATCGGTATACAACACAACTTATCTACTGTAAATTTTCCATGATTTTATTACTTCAGAAGTACTTCAATAAAATCCCTCAAATCAGCTAGACGGGAGCTAGTTAAAAAATAATAAGATATACTTCTAAAATTCACCAAATAAAAATAAAGTGATTAATTAGGGCAGTGTAATTCTACCAACAGGGTGTCAATAAGAACCCCCCTACACCAGTAATTTTGGCTCAATTTAATTCCCAAAGAAATTACATAAAATAATAAGAGCAAGCCTTAGGCGACATAAATTACATCTGTAGAAAAAAAACTGGATCATTATGCCTACTTATGCATATTTCACCAAAGATAACCAGACCACTTCTAATCTGAAATTTGGTCAGCAGGCTAAGCACGTCCTCCTCTACCTCCAGTAATTTTTCCCAGATTTATACCCCTTGGTAACTTGGTAAACACCTGAGTAAAGATTGCATATTGGACAGCCCACGGGACTTAGTCTCTAGAGAATTCTTCTCTGTTTTGTCACTGCCATGTGGACCCCACAAGACCCTGGCCCACCTGTAAGCCTCAGCACTGCATATTTATTGGGACAGTGTGTTTTCACCAGATCCTACCCATACTCCTCTCTTCTTCCTAGGATTTCACTTCATGATATAGGACCCACAAATTAGCTACCTAAACCTAGCACAACTATGTGAGAAAGTACTTCTCTCAAGTGGACCCACTTTTGACCACTGTAAAAATGAATACACCGCTACAGGCCCCATGTGAATTGTCTGCTCTCCATTCTCTATTCTCCCTGTCTCCAGCACACCAGCCCAGCCTCCACCCTAGGATATCTCAATGCCATTCACTCCAAACTACACCAGCCATTCTCTCTCCTTCTTCCCTTTTAATGTTCCCACAGAAACCGAAGAAAGCCCCCAGTCACTTAGACAACCTTTTCCTTTAATTTATTTTTGTTTTCTTTCACGTCTATTTTCTATTAATTTTTCTATAGTCTTTATTTCCATTATTTTTTTTTATTTTATATATTTTATTTCTTATATAGCGTTGTAATTTTTATTTGTTATTTCTTGTTTGTTTATTTTTATATTTGTTATTTATTTCGTATTATGCGTGCTTTCTTTGGTTGTGGGGTTCAGCTTGTCTCTCTTTAATATTTTTCTGTTTTTATTTTTAGTTTATTTGTTGATTTTTTTTTTTCCTCATCGTCGACGTGTT